>JAVXUP010004916.1:0-24436 GCA_033070095.1 Escallonia herrerae | reverse complement strand
GACGTACAATCGGCATCCCACAGCATTGCACATCGATTATCACGACCCGACAGGGACCCGAACTTTGGCCCATTTCCCCTATGCTATATGCACTGGGTGGAGGCCGAAATTTTCTAAGTCCCGGACCGACCAAAATGTCTCGCCATCTTTCGTATATAGCCGTTTCAGACCATGACGAGTCGATAGGTATAGGTTTGTCGAGCATTTTTTTCAGAAAGCCTCTTTGGATTCACTAACCTAACCTAACCCAACCTAACGAACGCCGGCTAAGGGCCTGTACGGGGATGCAGGCTGTCCCAGAATCGCAACTTTTCAAGCTAAATTCGGTCTTGGCGGTCTCTTCGGGACTACACAGACGTACAATCGGCGTCCCAGTGCATTGCACATCGATTATCACGACCCGACAGGGACCCGAACTTTGGCCTTTTTCTTCTATTAAGGTACTCCGGGGGTAAATCGGTACCGGATCACTCGAAGGAGTCCTGGCGACTCGACAAAACTTTGCCTGTGGCTTCATTATTATTGAAGACATCTAGTGTAGCAGTTACAGAGAGTCGCGAGAACTTTAACGGGTACTTTTATGCTATATGCACTGGGTGGAGGCCGAAATTTTCTAAGTCCCGGACCGACCAAAATGTCTCGCCATCTTTCGTATATAGCCGTTTCAGACCATGACGAGTCGATAGGTATAGGTTTGTCGAGCATTTTTTTCAGAAAGCCTCTTTGGATTCACTAACCTAACCTAACCCAACCTAACGAACGCCGGCTAAGGGCCTGTACGGGGATGCAGGCTGTCCCAGAATCGCAACTTTTCAAGCTAAATTCGGTCTTGGCGGTCTCTTCGGGACTACACAGACGTACAATCGGCATCCCAGTGCATTGCACATCGATTATCACGACCCGACAGGGACCCGAACTTTGGCCCATTTCCCCTATGCTATATGCACTGGGTGGAGGCCGAAATTTTCTAAGTCCCGGACCGACCAAAATGTCTCGCCATCTTTCGTATATAGCCGTTTCAGACCATGACGAGTCGATAGGTATAGGTTTGTCGAGCATTTTTTTCAGAAAGCCTCTTTGGATTCACTAACCTAACCTAACCCAACCTAACGAACGCCGGCTAAGGGCCTGTACGGGGATGCAGGCTGTCCCAGAATCGCAACTTTTCAAGCTAAATTCGGTCTTGGCGGTCTCTTCGGGACTACACAGACGTACAATCGGCATCCCAGTGCATTGCACATCGATTATCACGACCCGACAGGGACCCGAACTTTGGCCCATTTCCCCTATGCTATATGCACTGGGTGGAGGCCGAAATTTTCTAAGTCCCGGACCGACCAAAATGTCTCGCCATCTTTCGTATATAGCCGTTTCAGACCATGACGAGTCGATAGGTATAGGTTTGTCGAGCATTTTTTTCAGAAAGCCTCTTTGGATTCACTAACCTAACCTAACCCAACCTAACGAACGCCGGCTAAGGGCCTGTACGGGGATGCAGGCTGTCCCAGAATCGCAACTTTTCAAGCTAAATTCGGTCTTGGCGGTCTCTTCGGGACTACACAGACGTACAATCGGCATCCCAGTGCATTGCACATCGATTATCACGACCCGACAGGGACCCGAACTTTGGCCCATTTCCCCTATGCTATATGCACTGGGTGGAGGCCGAAATTTTCTAAGTCCCGGACCGACCAAAATGTCTCGCCATCTTTCGTATATAGCCGTTTCAGACCATGACGAGTCGATAGGTATAGGTTTGTCGAGCATTTTTTTCAGAAAGCCTCTTTGGATTCACTAACCTAACCTAACCCAACCTAACGAACGCCGGCTAAGGGCCTGTACGGGGATGCAGGCTGTCCCAGAATCGCAACTTTTCAAGCTAAATTCGGTCTTGGCGGTCTCTTCGGGACTACACAGACGTACAATCGGCATCCCAGTGCATTGCACATCGATTATCACGACCCGACAGGGACCCGAACTTTGGCCCATTTCCCCTATGCTATATGCACTGGGTGGAGGCCGAAATTTTCTAAGTCCCGGACCGACCAAAATGTCTCGCCATCTTTCGTATATAGCCGTTTCAGACCATGACGAGTCGATAGGTATAGGTTTGTCGAGCATTTTTTTCAGAAAGCCTCTTTGGATTCACTAACCTAACCTAACCCAACCTAACGAACGCCGGCTAAGGGCCTGTACGGGGATGCAGGCTGTCCCAGAATCGCAACTTTTCAAGCTAAATTCGGTCTTGGCGGTCTCTTCGGGACTACACAGACGTACAATCGGCATCCCAGTGCATTGCACATCGATTATCACGACCCGACAGGGACCCGAACTTTGGCCCATTTCCCCTATGCTATATGCACTGGGTGGAGGCCGAAATTTTCTAAGTCCCGGACCGACCAAAATGTCTCGCCATCTTTCGTATATAGCCGTTTCAGACCATGACGAGTCGATAGGTATAGGTTTGTCGAGCATTTTTTTCAGAAAGCCTCTTTGGATTCACTAACCTAACCTAACCCAACCTAACGAACGCCGGCTAAGGGCCTGTACGGGGATGCAGGCTGTCCCAGAATCGCAACTTTTCAAGCTAAATTCGGTCTTGGCGGTCTCTTCGGGACTACACAGACGTACAATCGGCATCCCAGTGCATTGCACATCGATTATCACGACCCGACAGGGACCCGAACTTTGGCCCATTTCCCCTATGCTATATGCACTGGGTGGAGGCCGAAATTTTCTAAGTCCCGGACCGACCAAAATGTCTCGCCATCTTTCGTATATAGCCGTTTCAGACCATGACGAGTCGATAGGTATAGGTTTGTCGAGCATTTTTTTCAGAAAGCCTCTTTGGATTCACTAACCTAACCTAACCCAACCTAACGAACGCCGGCTAAGGGCCTGTACGGGGATGCAGGCTGTCCCAGAATCGCAACTTTTCAAGCTAAATTCGGTCTTGGCGGTCTCTTCGGGACTACACAGACGTACAATCGGCATCCCAGTGCATTGCACATCGATTATCACGACCCGACAGGGACCCGAACTTTGGCCCATTTCCCCTATGCTATATGCACTGGGTGGAGGCCGAAATTTTCTAAGTCCCGGACCGACCAAAATGTCTCGCCATCTTTCGTATATAGCCGTTTCAGACCATGACGAGTCGATAGGTATAGGTTTGTCGAGCATTTTTTTCAGAAAGCCTCTTTGGATTCACTAACCTAACCTAACCCAACCTAACGAACGCCGGCTAAGGGCCTGTACGGGGATGCAGGCTGTCCCAGAATCGCAACTTTTCAAGCTAAATTCGGTCTTGGCGGTCTCTTCGGGACTACACAGACGTACAATCGGCATCCCAGTGCATTGCACATCGATTATCACGACCCGACAGGGACCCGAACTTTGGCCCATTTCCCCTATGCTATATGCACTGGGTGGAGGCCGAAATTTTCTAAGTCCCGGACCGACCAAAATGTCTCGCCATCTTTCGTATATAGCCGTTTCAGACCATGACGAGTCGATAGGTATAGGTTTGTCGAGCATTTTTTTCAGAAAGCCTCTTTGGATTCACTAACCTAACCTAACCCAACCTAACGAACGCCGGCTAAGGGCCTGTACGGGGATGCAGGCTGTCCCAGAATCGCAACTTTTCAAGCTAAATTCGGTCTTGGCGGTCTCTTCGGGACTACACAGACGTACAATCGGCATCCCAGTGCATTGCACATCGATTATCACGACCCGACAGGGACCCGAACTTTGGCCCATTTCCCCTATGCTATATGCACTGGGTGGAGGCCGAAATTTTCTAAGTCCCGGACCGACCAAAATGTCTCGCCATCTTTCGTATATAGCCGTTTCAGACCATGACGAGTCGATAGGTATAGGTTTGTCGAGCATTTTTTTCAGAAAGCCTCTTTGGATTCACTAACCTAACCTAACCCAACCTAACGAACGCCGGCTAAGGGCCTGTACGGGGATGCAGGCTGTCCCAGAATCGCAACTTTTCAAGCTAAATTCGGTCTTGGCGGTCTCTTCGGGACTACACAGACGTACAATCGGCATCCCAGTGCATTGCACATCGATTATCACGACCCGACAGGGACCCGAACTTTGGCCCATTTCCCCTATGCTATATGCACTGGGTGGAGGCCGAAATTTTCTAAGTCCCGGACCGACCAAAATGTCTCGCCATCTTTCGTATATAGCCGTTTCAGACCATGACGAGTCGATAGGTATAGGTTTGTCGAGCATTTTTTTCAGAAAGCCTCTTTGGATTCACTAACCTAACCTAACCCAACCTAACGAACGCCGGCTAAGGGCCTGTACGGGGATGCAGGCTGTCCCAGAATCGCAACTTTTCAAGCTAAATTCGGTCTTGGCGGTCTCTTCGGGACTACACAGACGTACAATCGGCATCCCAGTGCATTGCACATCGATTATCACGACCCGACAGGGACCCGAACTTTGGCCCATTTCCCCTATGCTATATGCACTGGGTGGAGGCCGAAATTTTCTAAGTCCCGGACCGACCAAAATGTCTCGCCATCTTTCGTATATAGCCGTTTCAGACCATGACGAGTCGATAGGTATAGGTTTGTCGAGCATTTTTTTCAGAAAGCCTCTTTGGATTCACTAACCTAACCTAACCCAACCTAACGAACGCCGGCTAAGGGCCTGTACGGGGATGCAGGCTGTCCCAGAATCGCAACTTTTCAAGCTAAATTCGGTCTTGGCGGTCTCTTCGGGACTACACAGACGTACAATCGGCATCCCAGTGCATTGCACATCGATTATCACGACCCGACAGGGACCCGAACTTTGGCCCATTTCCCCTATGCTATATGCACTGGGTGGAGGCCGAAATTTTCTAAGTCCCGGACCGACCAAAATGTCTCGCCATCTTTCGTATATAGCCGTTTCAGACCATGACGAGTCGATAGGTATAGGTTTGTCGAGCATTTTTTTCAGAAAGCCTCTTTGGATTCACTAACCTAACCTAACCCAACCTAACGAACGCCGGCTAAGGGCCTGTACGGGGATGCAGGCTGTCCCAGAATCGCAACTTTTCAAGCTAAATTCGGTCTTGGCGGTCTCTTCGGGACTACACAGACGTACAATCGGCGTCCCAGTGCATTGCACATCGATTATCACGACCCGACAGGGACCCGAACTTTGGCCCATTTCCCCTATGCTATATGCACTGGGTGGAGGCCGAAATTTTCTAAGTCCCGGACCGACCAAAATGTCTCGCCATCTTTCGTATATAGCCGTTTCAGACCATGACGAGTCGATAGGTATAGGTTTGTCGAGCATTTTTTTCAGAAAGCCTCTTTGGATTCACTAACCTAACCTAACCCAACCTAACGAACGCCGGCTAAGGGCCTGTACGGGGATGCAGGCTGTCCCAGAATCGCAACTTTTCAAGCTAAATTCGGTCTTGGCGGTCTCTTCGGGACTACACAGACGTACAATCGGCATCCCAGTGCATTGCACATCGATTATCACGACCCGACAGGGACCCGAACTTTGGCCCATTTCCCCTATGCTATATGCACTGGGTGGAGGCCGAAATTTTCTAAGTCCCGGACCGACCAAAATGTCTCGCCATCTTTCGTATATAGCCGTTTCAGACCATGACGAGTCGATAGGTATAGGTTTGTCGAGCATTTTTTTCAGAAAGCCTCTTTGGATTCACTAACCTAACCTAACCCAACCTAACGAACGCCGGCTAAGGGCCTGTACGGGGATGCAGGCTGTCCCAGAATCGCAACTTTTCAAGCTAAATTCGGTCTTGGCGGTCTCTTCGGGACTACACAGACGTACAATCGGCATCCCAGTGCATTGCACATCGATTATCACGACCCGACAGGGACCCGAACTTTGGCCCATTTCCCCTATGCTATATGCACTGGGTGGAGGCCGAAATTTTCTAAGTCCCGGACCGACCAAAATGTCTCGCCATCTTTCGTATATAGCCGTTTCAGACCATGACGAGTCGATAGGTATAGGTTTGTCGAGCATTTTTTTCAGAAAGCCTCTTTGGATTCACTAACCTAACCTAACCCAACCTAACGAACGCCGGCTAAGGGCCTGTACGGGGATGCAGGCTGTCCCAGAATCGCAACTTTTCAAGCTAAATTCGGTCTTGGCGGTCTCTTCGGGACTACACAGACGTACAATCGGCATCCCAGTGCATTGCACATCGATTATCACGACCCGACAGGGACCCGAACTTTGGCCCATTTCCCCTATGCTATATGCACTGGGTGGAGGCCGAAATTTTCTAAGTCCCGGACCGACCAAAATGTCTCGCCATCTTTCGTATATAGCCGTTTCAGACCATGACGAGTCGATAGGTATAGGTTTGTCGAGCATTTTTTTCAGAAAGCCTCTTTGGATTCACTAACCTAACCTAACCCAACCTAACGAACGCCGGCTAAGGGCCTGTACGGGGATGCAGGCTGTCCCAGAATCGCAACTTTTCAAGCTAAATTCGGTCTTGGCGGTCTCTTCGGGACTACACAGACGTACAATCGGCATCCCAGTGCATTGCACATCGATTATCACGACCCGACAGGGACCCGAACTTTGGCCCATTTCCCCTATGCTATATGCACTGGGTGGAGGCCGAAATTTTCTAAGTCCCGGACCGACCAAAATGTCTCGCCATCTTTCGTATATAGCCGTTTCAGACCATGACGAGTCGATAGGTATAGGTTTGTCGAGCATTTTTTTCAGAAAGCCTCTTTGGATTCACTAACCTAACCTAACCCAACCTAACGAACGCCGGCTAAGGGCCTGTACGGGGATGCAGGCTGTCCCAGAATCGCAACTTTTCAAGCTAAATTCGGTCTTGGCGGTCTCTTCGGGACTACACAGACGTACAATCGGCATCCCAGTGCATTGCACATCGATTATCACGACCCGACAGGGACCCGAACTTTGGCCCATTTCCCCTATGCTATATGCACTGGGTGGAGGCCGAAATTTTCTAAGTCCCGGACCGACCAAAATGTCTCGCCATCTTTCGTATATAGCCGTTTCAGACCATGACGAGTCGATAGGTATAGGTTTGTCGAGCATTTTTTTCAGAAAGCCTCTTTGGATTCACTAACCTAACCTAACCCAACCTAACGAACGCCGGCTAAGGGCCTGTACGGGGATGCAGGCTGTCCCAGAATCGCAACTTTTCAAGCTAAATTCGGTCTTGGCGGTCTCTTCGGGACTACACAGACGTACAATCGGCATCCCAGTGCATTGCACATCGATTATCACGACCCGACAGGGACCCGAACTTTGGCCCATTTCCCCTATGCTATATGCACTGGGTGGAGGCCGAAATTTTCTAAGTCCCGGACCGACCAAAATGTCTCGCCATCTTTCGTATATAGCCGTTTCAGACCATGACGAGTCGATAGGTATAGGTTTGTCGAGCATTTTTTTCAGAAAGCCTCTTTGGATTCACTAACCTAACCTAACCCAACCTAACGAACGCCGGCTAAGGGCCTGTACGGGGATGCAGGCTGTCCCAGAATCGCAACTTTTCAAGCTAAATTCGGTCTTGGCGGTCTCTTCGGGACTACACAGACGTACAATCGGCATCCCAGTGCATTGCACATCGATTATCACGACCCGACAGGGACCCGAACTTTGGCCCATTTCCCCTATGCTATATGCACTGGGTGGAGGCCGAAATTTTCTAAGTCCCGGACCGACCAAAATGTCTCGCCATCTTTCGTATATAGCCGTTTCAGACCATGACGAGTCGATAGGTATAGGTTTGTCGAGCATTTTTTTCAGAAAGCCTCTTTGGATTCACTAACCTAACCTAACCCAACCTAACGAACGCCGGCTAAGGGCCTGTACGGGGATGCAGGCTGTCCCAGAATCGCAACTTTTCAAGCTAAATTCGGTCTTGGCGGTCTCTTCGGGACTACACAGACGTACAATCGGCATCCCAGTGCATTGCACATCGATTATCACGACCCGACAGGGACCCGAACTTTGGCCCATTTCCCCTATGCTATATGCACTGGGTGGAGGCCGAAATTTTCTAAGTCCCGGACCGACCAAAATGTCTCGCCATCTTTCGTATATAGCCGTTTCAGACCATGACGAGTCGATAGGTATAGGTTTGTCGAGCATTTTTTTCAGAAAGCCTCTTTGGATTCACTAACCTAACCTAACCCAACCTAACGAACGCCGGCTAAGGGCCTGTACGGGGATGCAGGCTGTCCCAGAATCGCAACTTTTCAAGCTAAATTCGGTCTTGGCGGTCTCTTCGGGACTACACAGACGTACAATCGGCATCCCAGTGCATTGCACATCGATTATCACGACCCGACAGGGACCCGAACTTTGGCCCATTTCCCCTATGCTATATGCACTGGGTGGAGGCCGAAATTTTCTAAGTCCCGGACCGACCAAAATGTCTCGCCATCTTTCGTATATAGCCGTTTCAGACCATGACGAGTCGATAGGTATAGGTTTGTCGAGCATTTTTTTCAGAAAGCCTCTTTGGATTCACTAACCTAACCTAACCCAACCTAACGAACGCCGGCTAAGGGCCTGTACGGGGATGCAGGCTGTCCCAGAATCGCAACTTTTCAAGCTAAATTCGGTCTTGGCGGTCTCTTCGGGACTACACAGACGTACAATCGGCATCCCAGTGCATTGCACATCGATTATCACGACCCGACAGGGACCCGAACTTTGGCCCATTTCCCCTATGCTATATGCACTGGGTGGAGGCCGAAATTTTCTAAGTCCCGGACCGACCAAAATGTCTCGCCATCTTTCGTATATAGCCGTTTCAGACCATGACGAGTCGATAGGTATAGGTTTGTCGAGCATTTTTTTCAGAAAGCCTCTTTGGATTCACTAACCTAACCTAACCCAACCTAACGAACGCCGGCTAAGGGCCTGTACGGGGATGCAGGCTGTCCCAGAATCGCAACTTTTCAAGCTAAATTCGGTCTTGGCGGTCTCTTCGGGACTACACAGACGTACAATCGGCATCCCAGTGCATTGCACATCGATTATCACGACCCGACAGGGACCCGAACTTTGGCCCATTTCCCCTATGCTATATGCACTGGGTGGAGGCCGAAATTTTCTAAGTCCCGGACCGACCAAAATGTCTCGCCATCTTTCGTATATAGCCGTTTCAGACCATGACGAGTCGATAGGTATAGGTTTGTCGAGCATTTTTTTCAGAAAGCCTCTTTGGATTCACTAACCTAACCTAACCCAACCTAACGAACGCCGGCTAAGGGCCTGTACGGGGATGCAGGCTGTCCCAGAATCGCAACTTTTCAAGCTAAATTCGGTCTTGGCGGTCTCTTCGGGACTACACAGACGTACAATCGGCATCCCAGTGCATTGCACATCGATTATCACGACCCGACAGGGACCCGAACTTTGGCCCATTTCCCCTATGCTATATGCACTGGGTGGAGGCCGAAATTTTCTAAGTCCCGGACCGACCAAAATGTCTCGCCATCTTTCGTATATAGCCGTTTCAGACCATGACGAGTCGATAGGTATAGGTTTGTCGAGCATTTTTTTCAGAAAGCCTCTTTGGATTCACTAACCTAACCTAACCCAACCTAACGAACGCCGGCTAAGGGCCTGTACGGGGATGCAGGCTGTCCCAGAATCGCAACTTTTCAAGCTAAATTCGGTCTTGGCGGTCTCTTCGGGACTACACAGACGTACAATCGGCATCCCAGTGCATTGCACATCGATTATCACGACCCGACAGGGACCCGAACTTTGGCCCATTTCCCCTATGCTATATGCACTGGGTGGAGGCCGAAATTTTCTAAGTCCCGGACCGACCAAAATGTCTCGCCATCTTTCGTATATAGCCGTTTCAGACCATGACGAGTCGATAGGTATAGGTTTGTCGAGCATTTTTTTCAGAAAGCCTCTTTGGATTCACTAACCTAACCTAACCCAACCTAACGAACGCCGGCTAAGGGCCTGTACGGGGATGCAGGCTGTCCCAGAATCGCAACTTTTCAAGCTAAATTCGGTCTTGGCGGTCTCTTCGGGACTACACAGACGTACAATCGGCATCCCAGTGCATTGCACATCGATTATCACGACCCGACAGGGACCCGAACTTTGGCCCATTTCCCCTATGCTATATGCACTGGGTGGAGGCCGAAATTTTCTAAGTCCCGGACCGACCAAAATGTCTCGCCATCTTTCGTATATAGCCGTTTCAGACCATGACGAGTCGATAGGTATAGGTTTGTCGAGCATTTTTTTCAGAAAGCCTCTTTGGATTCACTAACCTAACCTAACCCAACCTAACGAACGCCGGCTAAGGGCCTGTACGGGGATGCAGGCTGTCCCAGAATCGCAACTTTTCAAGCTAAATTCGGTCTTGGCGGTCTCTTCGGGACTACACAGACGTACAATCGGCATCCCAGTGCATTGCACATCGATTATCACGACCCGACAGGGACCCGAACTTTGGCCCATTTCCCCTATGCTATATGCACTGGGTGGAGGCCGAAATTTTCTAAGTCCCGGACCGACCAAAATGTCTCGCCATCTTTCGTATATAGCCGTTTCAGACCATGACGAGTCGATAGGTATAGGTTTGTCGAGCATTTTTTTCAGAAAGCCTCTTTGGATTCACTAACCTAACCTAACCCAACCTAACGAACGCCGGCTAAGGGCCTGTACGGGGATGCAGGCTGTCCCAGAATCGCAACTTTTCAAGCTAAATTCGGTCTTGGCGGTCTCTTCGGGACTACACAGACGTACAATCGGCATCCCAGTGCATTGCACATCGATTATCACGACCCGACAGGGACCCGAACTTTGGCCCATTTCCCCTATGCTATATGCACTGGGTGGAGGCCGAAATTTTCTAAGTCCCGGACCGACCAAAATGTCTCGCCATCTTTCGTATATAGCCGTTTCAGACCATGACGAGTCGATAGGTATAGGTTTGTCGAGCATTTTTTTCAGAAAGCCTCTTTGGATTCACTAACCTAACCTAACCCAACCTAACGAACGCCGGCTAAGGGCCTGTACGGGGATGCAGGCTGTCCCAGAATCGCAACTTTTCAAGCTAAATTCGGTCTTGGCGGTCTCTTCGGGACTACACAGACGTACAATCGGCATCCCAGTGCATTGCACATCGATTATCACGACCCGACAGGGACCCGAACTTTGGCCCATTTCCCCTATGCTATATGCACTGGGTGGAGGCCGAAATTTTCTAAGTCCCGGACCGACCAAAATGTCTCGCCATCTTTCGTATATAGCCGTTTCAGACCATGACGAGTCGATAGGTATAGGTTTGTCGAGCATTTTTTTCAGAAAGCCTCTTTGGATTCACTAACCTAACCTAACCCAACCTAACGAACGCCGGCTAAGGGCCTGTACGGGGATGCAGGCTGTCCCAGAATCGCAACTTTTCAAGCTAAATTCGGTCTTGGCGGTCTCTTCGGGACTACACAGACGTACAATCGGCATCCCAGTGCATTGCACATCGATTATCACGACCCGACAGGGACCCGAACTTTGGCCCATTTCCCCTATGCTATATGCACTGGGTGGAGGCCGAAATTTTCTAAGTCCCGGACCGACCAAAATGTCTCGCCATCTTTCGTATATAGCCGTTTCAGACCATGACGAGTCGATAGGTATAGGTTTGTCGAGCATTTTTTTCAGAAAGCCTCTTTGGATTCACTAACCTAACCTAACCCAACCTAACGAACGCCGGCTAAGGGCCTGTACGGGGATGCAGGCTGTCCCAGAATCGCAACTTTTCAAGCTAAATTCGGTCTTGGCGGTCTCTTCGGGACTACACAGACGTACAATCGGCATCCCAGTGCATTGCACATCGATTATCACGACCCGACAGGGACCCGAACTTTGGCCCATTTCCCCTATGCTATATGCACTGGGTGGAGGCCGAAATTTTCTAAGTCCCGGACCGACCAAAATGTCTCGCCATCTTTCGTATATAGCCGTTTCAGACCATGACGAGTCGATAGGTATAGGTTTGTCGAGCATTTTTTTCAGAAAGCCTCTTTGGATTCACTAACCTAACCTAACCCAACCTAACGAACGCCGGCTAAGGGCCTGTACGGGGATGCAGGCTGTCCCAGAATCGCAACTTTTCAAGCTAAATTCGGTCTTGGCGGTCTCTTCGGGACTACACAGACGTACAATCGGCATCCCAGTGCATTGCACATCGATTATCACGACCCGACAGGGACCCGAACTTTGGCCCATTTCCCCTATGCTATATGCACTGGGTGGAGGCCGAAATTTTCTAAGTCCCGGACCGACCAAAATGTCTCGCCATCTTTCGTATATAGCCGTTTCAGACCATGACGAGTCGATAGGTATAGGTTTGTCGAGCATTTTTTTCAGAAAGCCTCTTTGGATTCACTAACCTAACCTAACCCAACCTAACGAACGCCGGCTAAGGGCCTGTACGGGGATGCAGGCTGTCCCAGAATCGCAACTTTTCAAGCTAAATTCGGTCTTGGCGGTCTCTTCGGGACTACACAGACGTACAATCGGCATCCCAGTGCATTGCACATCGATTATCACGACCCGACAGGGACCCGAACTTTGGCCCATTTCCCCTATGCTATATGCACTGGGTGGAGGCCGAAATTTTCTAAGTCCCGGACCGACCAAAATGTCTCGCCATCTTTCGTATATAGCCGTTTCAGACCATGACGAGTCGATAGGTATAGGTTTGTCGAGCATTTTTTTCAGAAAGCCTCTTTGGATTCACTAACCTAACCTAACCCAACCTAACGAACGCCGGCTAAGGGCCTGTACGGGGATGCAGGCTGTCCCAGAATCGCAACTTTTCAAGCTAAATTCGGTCTTGGCGGTCTCTTCGGGACTACACAGACGTACAATCGGCATCCCAGTGCATTGCACATCGATTATCACGACCCGACAGGGACCCGAACTTTGGCCCATTTCCCCTATGCTATATGCACTGGGTGGAGGCCGAAATTTTCTAAGTCCCGGACCGACCAAAATGTCTCGCCATCTTTCGTATATAGCCGTTTCAGACCATGACGAGTCGATAGGTATAGGTTTGTCGAGCATTTTTTTCAGAAAGCCTCTTTGGATTCACTAACCTAACCTAACCCAACCTAACGAACGCCGGCTAAGGGCCTGTACGGGGATGCAGGCTGTCCCAGAATCGCAACTTTTCAAGCTAAATTCGGTCTTGGCGGTCTCTTCGGGACTACACAGACGTACAATCGGCATCCCAGTGCATTGCACATCGATTATCACGACCCGACAGGGACCCGAACTTTGGCCCATTTCCCCTATGCTATATGCACTGGGTGGAGGCCGAAATTTTCTAAGTCCCGGACCGACCAAAATGTCTCGCCATCTTTCGTATATAGCCGTTTCAGACCATGACGAGTCGATAGGTATAGGTTTGTCGAGCATTTTTTTCAGAAAGCCTCTTTGGATTCACTAACCTAACCTAACCCAACCTAACGAACGCCGGCTAAGGGCCTGTACGGGGATGCAGGCTGTCCCAGAATCGCAACTTTTCAAGCTAAATTCGGTCTTGGCGGTCTCTTCGGGACTACACAGACGTACAATCGGCGTCCCAGTGCATTGCACATCGATTATCACGACCCGACAGGGACCCGAACTTTGGCCCATTTCCCCTATGCTATATGCACTGGGTGGAGGCCGAAATTTTCTAAGTCCCGGACCGACCAAAATGTCTCGCCATCTTTCGTATATAGCCGTTTCAGACCATGACGAGTCGATAGGTATAGGTTTGTCGAGCATTTTTTTCAGAAAGCCTCTTTGGATTCACTAACCTAACCTAACCCAACCTAACGAACGCCGGCTAAGGGCCTGTACGGGGATGCAGGCTGTCCCAGAATCGCAACTTTTCAAGCTAAATTCGGTCTTGGCGGTCTCTTCGGGACTACACAGACGTACAATCGGCATCCCAGTGCATTGCACATCGATTATCACGACCCGACAGGGACCCGAACTTTGGCCCATTTCCCCTATGCTATATGCACTGGGTGGAGGCCGAAATTTTCTAAGTCCCGGACCGACCAAAATGTCTCGCCATCTTTCGTATATAGCCGTTTCAGACCATGACGAGTCGATAGGTATAGGTTTGTCGAGCATTTTTTTCAGAAAGCCTCTTTGGATTCACTAACCTAACCTAACCCAACCTAACGAACGCCGGCTAAGGGCCTGTACGGGGATGCAGGCTGTCCCAGAATCGCAACTTTTCAAGCTAAATTCGGTCTTGGCGGTCTCTTCGGGACTACACAGACGTACAATCGGCATCCCAGTGCATTGCACATCGATTATCACGACCCGACAGGGACCCGAACTTTGGCCCATTTCCCCTATGCTATATGCACTGGGTGGAGGCCGAAATTTTCTAAGTCCCGGACCGACCAAAATGTCTCGCCATCTTTCGTATATAGCCGTTTCAGACCATGACGAGTCGATAGGTATAGGTTTGTCGAGCATTTTTTTCAGAAAGCCTCTTTGGATTCACTAACCTAACCTAACCCAACCTAACGAACGCCGGCTAAGGGCCTGTACGGGGATGCAGGCTGTCCCAGAATCGCAACTTTTCAAGCTAAATTCGGTCTTGGCGGTCTCTTCGGGACTACACAGACGTACAATCGGCATCCCAGTGCATTGCACATCGATTATCACGACCCGACAGGGACCCGAACTTTGGCCCATTTCCCCTATGCTATATGCACTGGGTGGAGGCCGAAATTTTCTAAGTCCCGGACCGACCAAAATGTCTCGCCATCTTTCGTATATAGCCGTTTCAGACCATGACGAGTCGATAGGTATAGGTTTGTCGAGCATTTTTTTCAGAAAGCCTCTTTGGATTCACTAACCTAACCTAACCCAACCTAACGAACGCCGGCTAAGGGCCTGTACGGGGATGCAGGCTGTCCCAGAATCGCAACTTTTCAAGCTAAATTCGGTCTTGGCGGTCTCTTCGGGACTACACAGACGTACAATCGGCATCCCAGTGCATTGCACATCGATTATCACGACCCGACAGGGACCCGAACTTTGGCCCATTTCCCCTATGCTATATGCACTGGGTGGAGGCCGAAATTTTCTAAGTCCCGGACCGACCAAAATGTCTCGCCATCTTTCGTATATAGCCGTTTCAGACCATGACGAGTCGATAGGTATAGGTTTGTCGAGCATTTTTTTCAGAAAGCCTCTTTGGATTCACTAACCTAACCTAACCCAACCTAACGAACGCCGGCTAAGGGCCTGTACGGGGATGCAGGCTGTCCCAGAATCGCAACTTTTCAAGCTAAATTCGGTCTTGGCGGTCTCTTCGGGACTACACAGACGTACAATCGGCATCCCAGTGCATTGCACATCGATTATCACGACCCGACAGGGACCCGAACTTTGGCCCATTTCCCCTATGCTATATGCACTGGGTGGAGGCCGAAATTTTCTAAGTCCCGGACCGACCAAAATGTCTCGCCATCTTTCGTATATAGCCGTTTCAGACCATGACGAGTCGATAGGTATAGGTTTGTCGAGCATTTTTTTCAGAAAGCCTCTTTGGATTCACTAACCTAACCTAACCCAACCTAACGAACGCCGGCTAAGGGCCTGTACGGGGATGCAGGCTGTCCCAGAATCGCAACTTTTCAAGCTAAATTCGGTCTTGGCGGTCTCTTCGGGACTACACAGACGTACAATCGGCATCCCAGTGCATTGCACATCGATTATCACGACCCGACAGGGACCCGAACTTTGGCCCATTTCCCCTATGCTATATGCACTGGGTGGAGGCCGAAATTTTCTAAGTCCCGGACCGACCAAAATGTCTCGCCATCTTTCGTATATAGCCGTTTCAGACCATGACGAGTCGATAGGTATAGGTTTGTCGAGCATTTTTTTCAGAAAGCCTCTTTGGATTCACTAACCTAACCTAACCCAACCTAACGAACGCCGGCTAAGGGCCTGTACGGGGATGCAGGCTGTCCCAGAATCGCAACTTTTCAAGCTAAATTCGGTCTTGGCGGTCTCTTCGGGACTACACAGACGTACAATCGGCATCCCAGTGCATTGCACATCGATTATCACGACCCGACAGGGACCCGAACTTTGGCCCATTTCCCCTATGCTATATGCACTGGGTGGAGGCCGAAATTTTCTAAGTCCCGGACCGACCAAAATGTCTCGCCATCTTTCGTATATAGCCGTTTCAGACCATGACGAGTCGATAGGTATAGGTTTGTCGAGCATTTTTTTCAGAAAGCCTCTTTGGATTCACTAACCTAACCTAACCCAACCTAACGAACGCCGGCTAAGGGCCTGTACGGGGATGCAGGCTGTCCCAGAATCGCAACTTTTCAAGCTAAATTCGGTCTTGGCGGTCTCTTCGGGACTACACAGACGTACAATCGGCATCCCAGTGCATTGCACATCGATTATCACGACCCGACAGGGACCCGAACTTTGGCCCATTTCCCCTATGCTATATGCACTGGGTGGAGGCCGAAATTTTCTAAGTCCCGGACCGACCAAAATGTCTCGCCATCTTTCGTATATAGCCGTTTCAGACCATGACGAGTCGATAGGTATAGGTTTGTCGAGCATTTTTTTCAGAAAGCCTCTTTGGATTCACTAACCTAACCTAACCCAACCTAACGAACGCCGGCTAAGGGCCTGTACGGGGATGCAGGCTGTCCCAGAATCGCAACTTTTCAAGCTAAATTCGGTCTTGGCGGTCTCTTCGGGACTACACAGACGTACAATCGGCATCCCAGTGCATTGCACATCGATTATCACGACCCGACAGGGACCCGAACTTTGGCCCATTTCCCCTATGCTATATGCACTGGGTGGAGGCCGAAATTTTCTAAGTCCCGGACCGACCAAAATGTCTCGCCATCTTTCGTATATAGCCGTTTCAGACCATGACGAGTCGATAGGTATAGGTTTGTCGAGCATTTTTTTCAGAAAGCCTCTTTGGATTCACTAACCTAACCTAACCCAACCTAACGAACGCCGGCTAAGGGCCTGTACGGGGATGCAGGCTGTCCCAGAATCGCAACTTTTCAAGCTAAATTCGGTCTTGGCGGTCTCTTCGGGACTACACAGACGTACAATCGGCATCCCAGTGCATTGCACATCGATTATCACGACCCGACAGGGACCCGAACTTTGGCCCATTTCCCCTATGCTATATGCACTGGGTGGAGGCCGAAATTTTCTAAGTCCCGGACCGACCAAAATGTCTCGCCATCTTTCGTATATAGCCGTTTCAGACCATGACGAGTCGATAGGTATAGGTTTGTCGAGCATTTTTTTCAGAAAGCCTCTTTGGATTCACTAACCTAACCTAACCCAACCTAACGAACGCCGGCTAAGGGCCTGTACGGGGATGCAGGCTGTCCCAGAATCGCAACTTTTCAAGCTAAATTCGGTCTTGGCGGTCTCTTCGGGACTACACAGACGTACAATCGGCATCCCAGTGCATTGCACATCGATTATCACGACCCGACAGGGACCCGAACTTTGGCCCATTTCCCCTATGCTATATGCACTGGGTGGAGGCCGAAATTTTCTAAGTCCCGGACCGACCAAAATGTCTCGCCATCTTTCGTATATAGCCGTTTCAGACCATGACGAGTCGATAGGTATAGGTTTGTCGAGCATTTTTTTCAGAAAGCCTCTTTGGATTCACTAACCTAACCTAACCCAACCTAACGAACGCCGGCTAAGGGCCTGTACGGGGATGCAGGCTGTCCCAGAATCGCAACTTTTCAAGCTAAATTCGGTCTTGGCGGTCTCTTCGGGACTACACAGACGTACAATCGGCATCCCAGTGCATTGCACATCGATTATCACGACCCGACAGGGACCCGAACTTTGGCCCATTTCCCCTATGCTATATGCACTGGGTGGAGGCCGAAATTTTCTAAGTCCCGGACCGACCAAAATGTCTCGCCATCTTTCGTATATAGCCGTTTCAGACCATGACGAGTCGATAGGTATAGGTTTGTCGAGCATTTTTTTCAGAAAGCCTCTTTGGATTCACTAACCTAACCTAACCCAACCTAACGAACGCCGGCTAAGGGCCTGTACGGGGATGCAGGCTGTCCCAGAATCGCAACTTTTCAAGCTAAATTCGGTCTTGGCGGTCTCTTCGGGACTACACAGACGTACAATCGGCATCCCAGTGCATTGCACATCGATTATCACGACCCGACAGGGACCCGAACTTTGGCCCATTTCCCCTATGCTATATGCACTGGGTGGAGGCCGAAATTTTCTAAGTCCCGGACCGACCAAAATGTCTCGCCATCTTTCGTATATAGCCGTTTCAGACCATGACGAGTCGATAGGTATAGGTTTGTCGAGCATTTTTTTCAGAAAGCCTCTTTGGATTCACTAACCTAACCTAACCCAACCTAACGAACGCCGGCTAAGGGCCTGTACGGGGATGCAGGCTGTCCCAGAATCGCAACTTTTCAAGCTAAATTCGGTCTTGGCGGTCTCTTCGGGACTACACAGACGTACAATCGGCATCCCAGTGCATTGCACATCGATTATCACGACCCGACAGGGACCCGAACTTTGGCCCATTTCCCCTATGCTATATGCACTGGGTGGAGGCCGAAATTTTCTAAGTCCCGGACCGACCAAAATGTCTCGCCATCTTTCGTATATAGCCGTTTCAGACCATGACGAGTCGATAGGTATAGGTTTGTCGAGCATTTTTTTCAGAAAGCCTCTTTGGATTCACTAACCTAACCTAACCCAACCTAACGAACGCCGGCTAAGGGCCTGTACGGGGATGCAGGCTGTCCCAGAATCGCAACTTTTCAAGCTAAATTCGGTCTTGGCGGTCTCTTCGGGACTACACAGACGTACAATCGGCATCCCAGTGCATTGCACATCGATTATCACGACCCGACAGGGACCCGAACTTTGGCCCATTTCCCCTATGCTATATGCACTGGGTGGAGGCCGAAATTTTCTAAGTCCCGGACCGACCAAAATGTCTCGCCATCTTTCGTATATAGCCGTTTCAGACCATGACGAGTCGATAGGTATAGGTTTGTCGAGCATTTTTTTCAGAAAGCCTCTTTGGATTCACTAACCTAACCTAACCCAACCTAACGAACGCCGGCTAAGGGCCTGTACGGGGATGCAGGCTGTCCCAGAATCGCAACTTTTCAAGCTAAATTCGGTCTTGGCGGTCTCTTCGGGACTACACAGACGTACAATCGGCATCCCAGTGCATTGCACATCGATTATCACGACCCGACAGGGACCCGAACTTTGGCCCATTTCCCCTATGCTATATGCACTGGGTGGAGGCCGAAATTTTCTAAGTCCCGGACCGACCAAAATGTCTCGCCATCTTTCGTATATAGCCGTTTCAGACCATGACGAGTCGATAGGTATAGGTTTGTCGAGCATTTTTTTCAGAAAGCCTCTTTGGATTCACTAACCTAACCTAACCCAACCTAACGAACGCCGGCTAAGGGCCTGTACGGGGATGCAGGCTGTCCCAGAATCGCAACTTTTCAAGCTAAATTCGGTCTTGGCGGTCTCTTCGGGACTACACAGACGTACAATCGGCATCCCAGTGCATTGCACATCGATTATCACGACCCGACAGGGACCCGAACTTTGGCCCATTTCCCCTATGCTATATGCACTGGGTGGAGGCCGAAATTTTCTAAGTCCCGGACCGACCAAAATGTCTCGCCATCTTTCGTATATAGCCGTTTCAGACCATGACGAGTCGATAGGTATAGGTTTGTCGAGCATTTTTTTCAGAAAGCCTCTTTGGATTCACTAACCTAACCTAACCCAACCTAACGAACGCCGGCTAAGGGCCTGTACGGGGATGCAGGCTGTCCCAGAATCGCAACTTTTCAAGCTAAATTCGGTCTTGGCGGTCTCTTCGGGACTACACAGACGTACAATCGGCATCCCAGTGCATTGCACATCGATTATCACGACCCGACAGGGACCCGAACTTTGGCCCATTTCCCCTATGCTATATGCACTGGGTGGAGGCCGAAATTTTCTAAGTCCCGGACCGACCAAAATGTCTCGCCATCTTTCGTATATAGCCGTTTCAGACCATGACGAGTCGATAGGTATAGGTTTGTCGAGCATTTTTTTCAGAAAGCCTCTTTGGATTCACTAACCTAACCTAACCCAACCTAACGAACGCCGGCTAAGGGCCTGTACGGGGATGCAGGCTGTCCCAGAATCGCAACTTTTCAAGCTAAATTCGGTCTTGGCGGTCTCTTCGGGACTACACAGACGTACAATCGGCATCCCAGTGCATTGCACATCGATTATCACGACCCGACAGGGACCCGAACTTTGGCCCATTTCCCCTATGCTATATGCACTGGGTGGAGGCCGAAATTTTCTAAGTCCCGGACCGACCAAAATGTCTCGCCATCTTTCGTATATAGCCGTTTCAGACCATGACGAGTCGATAGGTATAGGTTTGTCGAGCATTTTTTTCAGAAAGCCTCTTTGGATTCACTAACCTAACCTAACCCAACCTAACGAACGCCGGCTAAGGGCCTGTACGGGGATGCAGGCTGTCCCAGAATCGCAACTTTTCAAGCTAAATTCGGTCTTGGCGGTCTCTTCGGGACTACACAGACGTACAATCGGCGTCCCAGTGCATTGCACATCGATTATCACGACCCGACAGGGACCCGAACTTTGGCCCATTTCCCCTATGCTATATGCACTGGGTGGAGGCCGAAATTTTCTAAGTCCCGGACCGACCAAAATGTCTCGCCATCTTTCGTATATAGCCGTTTCAGACCATGACGAGTCGATAGGTATAGGTTTGTCGAGCATTTTTTTCAGAAAGCCTCTTTGGATTCACTAACCTAACCTAACCCAACCTAACGAACGCCGGCTAAGGGCCTGTACGGGGATGCAGGCTGTCCCAGAATCGCAACTTTTCAAGCTAAATTCGGTCTTGGCGGTCTCTTCGGGACTACACAGACGTACAATCGGCGTCCCAGTGCATTGCACATCGATTATCACGACCCGACAGGGACCCGAACTTTGGCCCATTTCCCCTATGCTATATGCACTGGGTGGAGGCCGAAATTTTCTAAGTCCCGGACCGACCAAAATGTCTCGCCATCTTTCGTATATAGCCGTTTCAGACCATGACGAGTCGATAGGTATAGGTTTGTCGAGCATTTTTTTCAGAAAGCCTCTTTGGATTCACTAACCTAACCTAACCCAACCTAACGAACGCCGGCTAAGGGCCTGTACGGGGATGCAGGCTGTCCCAGAATCGCAACTTTTCAAGCTAAATTCGGTCTTGGCGGTCTCTTCGGGACTACACAGACGTACAATCGGCATCCCAGTGCATTGCACATCGATTATCACGACCCGACAGGGACCCGAACTTTGGCCCATTTCCCCTATGCTATATGCACTGGGTGGAGGCCGAAATTTTCTAAGTCCCGGACCGACCAAAATGTCTCGCCATCTTTCGTATATAGCCGTTTCAGACCATGACGAGTCGATAGGTATAGGTTTGTCGAGCATTTTTTTCAGAAAGCCTCTTTGGATTCACTAACCTAACCTAACCCAACCTAACGAACGCCGGCTAAGGGCCTGTACGGGGATGCAGGCTGTCCCAGAATCGCAACTTTTCAAGCTAAATTCGGTCTTGGCGGTCTCTTCGGGACTACACAGACGTACAATCGGCATCCCAGTGCATTGCACATCGATTATCACGACCCGACAGGGACCCGAACTTTGGCCCATTTCCCCTATGCTATATGCACTGGGTGGAGGCCGAAATTTTCTAAGTCCCGGACCGACCAAAATGTCTCGCCATCTTTCGTATATAGCCGTTTCAGACCATGACGAGTCGATAGGTATAGGTTTGTCGAGCATTTTTTTCAGAAAGCCTCTTTGGATTCACTAACCTAACCTAACCCAACCTAACGAACGCCGGCTAAGGGCCTGTACGGGGATGCAGGCTGTCCCAGAATCGCAACTTTTCAAGCTAAATTCGGTCTTGGCGGTCTCTTCGGGACTACACAGACGTACAATCGGCATCCCACAGCATTGCACATCGATTATCACGACCCGACAGGGACCCGAACTTTGGCCCATTTCCCCTATGCTATATGCACTGGGTGGAGGCCGAAATTTTCTAAGTCCCGGACCGACCAAAATGTCTCGCCATCTTTCGTATATAGCCGTTTCAGACCATGACGAGTCGATAGGTATAGGTTTGTCGAGCATTTTTTTCAGAAAGCCTCTTTGGATTCACTAACCTAACCTAACCCAACCTAACGAACGCCGGCTAAGGGCCTGTACGGGGATGCAGGCTGTCCCAGAATCGCAACTTTTCAAGCTAAATTCGGTCTTGGCGGTCTCTTCGGGACTACACAGACGTACAATCGGCATCCCAGTGCATTGCACATCGATTATCACGACCCGACAGGGACCCGAACTTTGGCCCATTTCCCCTATGCTATATGCACTGGGTGGAGGCCGAAATTTTCTAAGTCCCGGACCGACCAAAATGTCTCGCCATCTTTCGTATATAGCCGTTTCAGACCATGACGAGTCGATAGGTATAGGTTTGTCGAGCATTTTTTTCAGAAAGCCTCTTTGGATTCACTAACCTAACCTAACCCAACCTAACGAACGCCGGCTAAGGGCCTGTACGGGGATGCAGGCTGTCCCAGAATCGCAACTTTTCAAGCTAAATTCGGTCTTGGCGGTCTCTTCGGGACTACACAGACGTACAATCGGCATCCCAGTGCATTGCACATCGATTATCACGACCCGACAGGGACCCGAACTTTGGCCCATTTCCCCTATGCTATATGCACTGGGTGGAGGCCGAAATTTTCTAAGTCCCGGACCGACCAAAATGTCTCGCCATCTTTCGTATATAGCCGTTTCAGACCATGACGAGTCGATAGGTATAGGTTTGTCGAGCATTTTTTTCAGAAAGCCTCTTTGGATTCACTAACCTAACCTAACCCAACCTAACGAACGCCGGCTAAGGGCCTGTACGGGGATGCAGGCTGTCCCAGAATCGCAACTTTTCAAGCTAAATTCGGTCTTGGCGGTCTCTTCGGGACTACACAGACGTACAATCGGCATCCCAGTGCATTGCACATCGATTATCACGACCCGACAGGGACCCGAACTTTGGCCCATTTCCCCTATGCTATATGCACTGGGTGGAGGCCGAAATTTTCTAAGTCCCGGACCGACCAAAATGTCTCGCCATCTTTCGTATATAGCCGTTTCAGACCATGACGAGTCGATAGGTATAGGTTTGTCGAGCATTTTTTTCAGAAAGCCTCTTTGGATTCACTAACCTAACCTAACCCAACCTAACGAACGCCGGCTAAGGGCCTGTACGGGGATGCAGGCTGTCCCAGAATCGCAACTTTTCAAGCTAAATTCGGTCTTGGCGGTCTCTTCGGGACTACACAGACGTACAATCGGCATCCCAGTGCATTGCACATCGATTATCACGACCCGACAGGGACCCGAACTTTGGCCCATTTCCCCTATGCTATATGCACTGGGTGGAGGCCGAAATTTTCTAAGTCCCGGACCGACCAAAATGTCTCGCCATCTTTCGTATATAGCCGTTTCAGACCATGACGAGTCGATAGGTATAGGTTTGTCGAGCATTTTTTTCAGAAAGCCTCTTTGGATTCACTAACCTAACCTAACCCAACCTAACGAACGCCGGCTAAGGGCCTGTACGGGGATGCAGGCTGTCCCAGAATCGCAACTTTTCAAGCTAAATTCGGTCTTGGCGGTCTCTTCGGGACTACACAGACGTACAATCGGCGTCCCAGTGCATTGCACATCGATTATCACGACCCGACAGGGACCCGAACTTTGGCCCATTTCCCCTATGCTATATGCACTGGGTGGAGGCCGAAATTTTCTAAGTCCCGGACCGACCAAAATGTCTCGCCATCTTTCGTATATAGCCGTTTCAGACCATGACGAGTCGATAGGTATAGGTTTGTCGAGCATTTTTTTCAGAAAGCCTCTTTGGATTCACTAACCTAACCTAACCCAACCTAACGAACGCCGGCTAAGGGCCTGTACGGGGATGCAGGCTGTCCCAGAATCGCAACTTTTCAAGCTAAATTCGGTCTTGGCGGTCTCTTCGGGACTACACAGACGTACAATCGGCGTCCCAGTGCATTGCACATCGATTATCACGACCCGACAGGGACCCGAACTTTGGCCCATTTCCCCTATGCTATATGCACTGGGTGGAGGCCGAAATTTTCCAAGTCCCGGACCGACCAAAATGTCTCGCCATCTTTCGTATATAGCCGTTTCAGACCATGACGAGTCGATAGGTATAGGTTTGTCGAGCATTTTTTTCAGAAAG
>JAVXUP010004915.1:0-24451 GCA_033070095.1 Escallonia herrerae | reverse complement strand
CCATTAGTCTAACTTTTCTCTTTGCTCTGGCTTATTGTCTCAAACTTTGACAGTTTATTTTCACTGCATCCCTTCCATCTCGAAGAACCATGGATCCTACCCTATCTCATCGTCCAAGAAGCCGTCGATTCTACCATGAAAGTGACAGTGAAGAAGAAGTCATACCTTTTCCAACCCACCATGGTTCTAGTGCACAACCATATCACCAACGTCTTCTCTACCTCCATATGGTACACTAGCCGCCACTACCTTTGCCCCTATGACGGTACTAGCTCTTCTTTCTCCCAACCTATCTTAGGTTGCACTATTCCCTCCTCGTCCTCATCTCCTTATTATTCATCATTCTCCTCATCCTCATTCTACCTTCTACCCTCACCCACTCTTAGCCTTGCGGTGAACCTATTCTTCTCACTCAGTTTTTTGAAACCTTGGTCGACCAAGCATTGTACTATAATTTTTTTTTCATAATGCAGAATCAGTACCAGTAAACCCTCTAATCTCGACCTTATGACCAATATAGGCATCACAAAATTGTTTGAAGATATGTGATGAGCAACTTTCCTCTCTCTACCCACCATTAGCTATCCTCATCTCATTCGCATGCTTTATGCAAAAACATGTTGTACAAACATCTACCTCCACCCTTCTCTACTCCTTCGTCAATGGTGTATGCATCTCCTTTATCCCCTCTAAGTTACAGACCATTCTTGGGTTCACGAGATCCTCAAATGTCATCGTTTATCCTGGCAACAATTGGGCCATATATGGCTCCTTCACACCCCTTGATCAAGTCAGGACTTTATTCAAGGACCCTCCATTTCTTTTGTCCTAAAACCAAACCTCTTTGATCTTAATCCCAAAATCCATCTTTTGTATCTGATTTTGTCTTGGAACATTTTTGCCCACACTGGTTCTCTTAACGAGTTTTCCTATATTGATATCGTTCTTTCACCCATTTCCTTCAAGGTCATCCTCTAAATCTCGCAGCAACTATGATGACCCATATGTGTGCCGCCAAAAGCGCAGTAACACTTCCCTTCCTTATGGATATTTTCTTACATGGGTTTTTGAACACTTCCCCTTACCTACCTCTTCATCTGAGTGTGAGCATCCTGCCCCAGCTCCCATTTCAACTTTGCAACTCTTAGTCAAGTTGGCTGGCTCATTCATACAGATATCGACACTGGCAAGGTCTCTCTCTTATTCAAGGCACTTCTGGACCTTTTCGTCGCCAAGCTACCCAATCTTCCTCTTCATCTGATCCTGTTTGGTGGGAGTCCTCTTGACAATTTTGTAAACTTTGATTTTGACAACTTTGTAGTGGTTCTTCCCAATCTACCTTACCTTTTTTTCCACACACCATCTATCTACTATTCCCACCTCCCTTCATGCCATTCGTGACAACCATGCCGTTCTTACCACCACCATCACTATCCTTGTGCAAAACTAATATAATGTTCTCTTGAATTAGATTGAACTTCTTAACGAACTTGTGTCCAACCTTCCCCTTAACCATTCTATTCCCTTTGGTAGTGTGACCACATTCAGCAGGATCTTCAACGACAAAATGAAGTTGCTTTTCAGTCCAGTTGTCGGCAAACTGAACTTTCACTCAGCATTCTTACTGAGCAAAATCGGTTTCTGGCTTATCAGATTTTTGATACGTCTCATGTATTTTAAGTCACTCGTTCTGAGTTTGATGGAGGAGACAATGGTGAGCAGTGATTTTTCAATCCCAACATTTCTTACGCTCCCCCTTACCATTGCCGCCACGTGTGGTTGAAGTCATTGAAATTTGCACTTCAGATCTTCATGATTCTCCTGATCCCTCCTCGACTGCCCCTAATGGATGCCATAGGCGTTAGTCTTCTTTAGCTTTTTTTTTTATTTGTAGCTTAATGGCTTCCTTTTGATTTTGAGGGGGAGAATTTTGTGCACATGATTATCCTCGTGGTATCTTATTGTACACAATTTTAATATTAGTGATATTTTCTCTTTTAAATGATGAACGTTATACTTTATTTGCTGTACTAATATAGCTACTTCTAATGGGGAAGAAGTTAAGATAAAGCTACTTCCAAGGGGTAGGAAATTATGTTACTTAAAAATCAATGTATAGTCATCATAAAAGGGGACAGATTGTTGACCTTTGGATTTATGTAATTTTTTAATTATTACATTGACTTTTAGTAATCTAACATGTGCATCGAGTATAATTTTAGGTATCTATCAAGTGTTGCACAAATCTGTTGGACTTATCAACCGTGTTGAAGATCTTGCACTAAAGAATATAATATCTTTTTTATGTATTTCTTGAGCTAAGTTTTCTTAAAGATCTACAATTAATTGAAAATGAGCTAACCGAAAAGGATTTGTTCAAATAAATTTTCAAGCTCAGTCGAAGATTTCCTTATGGAGTTCACCATTTTAATTCCTAGTCGACCGCTTTAAATCATAGTGGACCGAATTCTACAAACGACCTTCAGCATTTTTCATTCTGTCATCCCAGTTGACCGCATTATATAGCAGTGGATTGGATTCTCTAGGAAGCCTTAAACATTCCATTGTGCCTTCAAATCGACTACTTTGGTTCATAGTGGACCGAATTTTTTGGAAGGCTAAACCAATCCAAATTTTCTTACTGGTCAGTGGAATTCTTTAATAGACGACCAAATTCTTTGTGGCCTAAGTCATTGCAGTCGACCAAGATAATATATGGCGATCGAATTCGTCTGAAGCATTTAACTAATCTAGTTCTTGGAGGTGACCGACTTTCCTCGCAGTCAGCAATATTCAGCATTAGCCTTTAACAATTTAGACATCTCTTTGCAAACCAAGTTCAGTTATAGATGAGTGATTTTAATCCCTGTTACCATTAGTCTGTCATTTTAAACGTTCTTAAATGGTTCTATTTCTCATACATATATAAGGGACACTTGAGAGCGTTAATTCTTAACTCTTGAGAAGTTTACTTCTCTTTCTCTCTCTCAAGCTCTCAAGTTTACTTCTCTCTCTTTACAAACGTTATTTACAAAACTTCTGAGTAAGAAAATTCTTGAGAAAGTTTGTTGAGCAAATTTCTTGGGTAAGCCACTTTGAGATTAAGATCTTCCCACCTAAGAAAGCTTAGCTCACTTGTTTTTCATTATAACATCTACTCTTTAAGGAGTGTAAGTTTATTTCAGTTGTAAGCCTTTCTTCACCTGTAATTGTTGGACCTTGGAAAGGTTTTCTGAATTGTATTGAGGGTTTGATTAGTGGAAGGCTTGAGTAGGTCTTTCGTATCTGGAGTGCTCGAGGACGGGATGCAGGCAGGTGGGGCCGAACTAGTATAAATCTTTGTGTTGATCTCTGATTACGATTATTTTGCAAGTTAAAAACTTTAAATTCCTACTTAGATCTATAAACACCTATTCAACACCCCCCACCCCAAAACCCTATAGGTGTATTTAAGGGCCTACAAGAGACTCTAAGTTTTACTTTGGGTAATCTAATGTCCAGGCATCAACTCTTCTGGGTCTCCTTTGGGCTGGCCTCCTCCTTGCCATTGGTCCTTCAGGAGTCCTTATCTTCCTTATACCTCTTTGCTGTTAGGATTGAGGGATGAAACCATTACCACGGTCTTGTTTAATTGGGACTTCTTATAGGTCTTTCAAAAGACCACGACAATTTGAGAGGACTTGCATCTCCATTTCAGGGGACTGGCCAGGGCTTTTCCTTTGTTCCAATAAGAAAATTCCTTGCCCTTCAACGATGCCGACTCCAGTGGGCTAAACTTCTTTAGAAAGTTTGACTCATTTCCTTTGTATTTACCCAGCTTCCCTTCCAAAGTTAGATCCCTCATGTTGGAGTCTGAGTGGCAGCATCAGAGGGGGTCACGGGCTCCAAGGAGCTCTGTCTTCCATTCGACCCACCTCCCAAATGTGGCATTGAGGAAGTGGAGATAGATGCCTCAGTCATTTATGCAGATGGCCCGTATACCTCTAGCAGTGAAAAATTGGCAATTTAAGCTCAGTTAAAGTCTAGAGTTGAGCGTTTGAATTGCGCGAGTTTCTTGAGTCTGAAGACCTCGAAATCCTTCTCTGGCCAGGGCACCGGCTCCTGCTCGTCAGTCTTGCCCTTCAAAAAGACCGAGGCTATTCAATGAGGGAACATGATATTGTTTGCAGACTCCGTCTCCTTCTTCTTTTTTCTCTTAACCACTCAATTATAAATTAGGGGGATGAGGGTATGTGCTCTCTCACAAATACCTCGTAGGTACGAGGATCGTTGGGCCACCTCAAGGAAGATAAATCGATCCTTCTGACCATACTTTGTCATAACCTCCATTCTAGGGTCCCTGTTTGGTACATCTCAAGGGAAGGGCAGCCTAGATATAGGACTCGATGTCCATGTGATGCTGGAAGAGCACCAGCTCTCCCAGATAAAACTCCTCATGCGAGGGCCCTACTAATAACACCTAACATCAAGTGAGGGCCAACTCTTCTAGATAGGCTTCAGCGGCCTTCAACTTGGATAGAGACGTTTGAAACAAATTGAGCAAATGGTGAGTATTCATAAATGTGCATTTATAAATTGTCAAAAATTAAATGAATCATTTATAAGGTGCTGCATTAGCCATTGAAACCATCCCGGTAGGCCCTCACGGTGGCCCTTACCTTCTCATCCCAAAAAATTCCACTATTACATCGCCAGCTCAGTCTCTCCAATGTATCCCTCACCCCAATCGTGGGGCACGGGATTCCAGGACCTTGTAAGCCCAAACCTGTGAACCGAAATGACATGTCTGTAGGATGTCTACAAGCATGCATGAGAATAATTTCAAAGAGTTAAAAAAAGCATAGACATACCTCCGAGATGTCACAATATCCCATGAAGCTCAAAGACTGCCCCGAGACATAGTACCGATAGAGTGATACAAATACGGAAAAGCGAGAGTACTTCAGTTGTACTCCCCTATCTTTCCAACCTTTTCTAAAGCTCGTAGGCACCACATCTATTTGGAGTCGTCTCCGTTGCTAAACAATGTCCCCCCAAGACACGAAACAAAACCCTGGATGTACTGGTTAATCGTCGAGCCATCGGCCATCTCTAAAGTCTTACCCCTATAATGTGCACGAAGGGTACCCAAAAAGATGAAACCACCCTTTTTGTAGGATGGCTCAAAACTAAGTAACCAAAACACGAGGTCTCAATATTTGTTAAGACCATAGGCCCAAGGAATAGGCCTTCCTCAAATTCGAAGGTGATATTCACGAAATCGTACGGTGTAAGCATCGATTCCCCTAATGGCAAGTGAAAAGTGTTGGCAGAATCCCACCAACACTCAGCGAAGCATAGAAGATGCTTTTTACTATGGGTCTCTGCATGCACTCGTATAGAAAAAGCTCAAAACTGGTACTAGCTATCTTAGCCGCTACATGTTGGGTTATCTTAGCTCACCATTCCCTAACTAAATTTGGGGATCCCCTACATCGCATGATCGAGGGGAGAGGCTATAAGATCAAGAAAAAGGGAGAAATCTCAAAAGCCGTCTAGTTTGTGCATGGAACACATGAAAAAATAACATGGGTGGGACTTACTTTGCATAGGGATGACTTGTGTGTGAAAATGTGTGAACTAGTGTGTGTAATTGGAGGGGAATCCTTGGAAAAGATACCTACTCCGACAAAAAACGTTGGTTCATATGAACTCCTTGATCTGGAGTTAATAACGAATGATCATCTCCGACTTGTAGGCCAAAAGTGCGAAATTTTGCAAATTTGTGGCCCTCTTCCATGTCCCCTTCTAGTTGTTACAAACTCCATAATTCTTCAGAGATTAGGAGAGAATGGAAGAGGAGTGATATATTTTATAGGCTAGAGACGTAATTAGGTTAGGATTAGACAATTAGGAGTCCTTGGAAGAAAGAACTTTGAGAGATAATGTGATTGGATTGGGTCTGAAGTGTTGAAAAAACCCTAAATACCGCGCTCAAATCTATACAGACCAACCGGCCTGTTTTCTATTTAAACCTACTGACTAACTAGACGATTTTTGACTTTTCAAAATTTTAAAATCAAAAACATCTGACTAACTGGCCAATTTTTGACTCATCTATTTTAATTTTTCCTATCCTCTGACTAACCCACAAGAGTGCACATATTTGCATGCCTGTGTATTTAACATGATACATATCTCTTCCTGCTTAGAGCATTTTTTCTCCAACATTTATGTGCTTACATGTGCATTTTCCGCTATCTCATCCTCAGATTGTTTTGCTATCCAATAACTCTCATCTATTGCCCAATTCCGTGATTTTTCTACGCTGTACGCCCAGTGCAAGATCCCGTGTTTGTTGCTAGAAGTAACATTTTTTTTATATCAATTATATTCATAAGTTTGACACTCAATGACCAGCAGTCCTTAGAAATTGTTGTCTTTGACTTGGAGTGATGTTTATGAGAAATTGTCTAAGTGACCAACCGCTTTGGCACGTTGTTGGCTCTAGCTCTTATACATAAATCCGATCTTGACTAAGTGACCAGCCACTGTGATGCATGTTGGCTTTGGCTCTTAATCAAGTGTTTACTTTGTTCGTCAACCACTCAATCGATTTAATGGCTTCGACAATGACCAAAGTTATTTTTGTATTGTTAGACGACCATTCAAATCGATTTGGTAGCCTAGCATCTAGTAATACTATCGTTTTGTCTATCAGCCATCCAAATCAATTTGGTGAGTCCGGCAAAGATAAAATTTTCCTATTTTATACATCTAGACGACCTTTTAAAATCGATTTGGGGGCTCCAACATCTAAATGTGCAGCTTTATCCGTTGACCATTTAAATCGATTTGGTGGCTCAGGCAACGAATGTGATTATCATACTTCTTTCACATGTCTTGACGACCCTTTCAAGCTGATTTGGGGGCACCGATAGCTAGATATGGGTTTTTTCTGTCGACAATTCAAATCGATTTGGTAGCTCTGTCAATTGAATTTTTTTTCATTAATAGTTGTTCGACGACCAATCATTGTCACTGTTGGCTCTGACTTCGAACAATATCTGTATATTGAAACTATGTTGGTTTGATTCCTCCCTAAAGGATACGTAGGAAGCCCTGTAAAGGTCCGACCACATATCTGTGTCATGGTCCTCGAGTCTATTCAAAGTTTGTGGTATTTTTCATGTTTCACTACAAAAATGTGTCATTTTTATTATTATATTCGCCCACCTTGAGTTACCTTGTCGAGGAGCTCTTTAGACATCCCATTTTGTAGTTATTATTAATTAAATAGCTATTGAGCTTTATTGTTGATTAGAGTTTACTATTAGGCCTAGGCTTAGTAACCTGACTTAATTAATTAATTTGGTCCAGTCCAGACTACTTGTCAAGTCCATTAGTCAAGTCCAAGTCCACTTCAGTCCAGTGGTATTGTCTAGACCACCAGTCCAGTTCAGTAGTCCAGTCCAATTGTGTCAGTCCTGTCCAAGTGTCTAAATTTTTTTTTCATTTTATCATTTTTGTCTAGATAATTTAGGGAATTACTTTGTGAATTATCCCTGATGCAATGAATTAAATCAATTACTTATATGGTTAAGGAAGATAAGCCCCGAATTTGGTACATCCCATCTGTAAAATTAGAGATAATTAACAAAATTAGGGTCAGATGATGCCTTGAAATTCGGAAGAAATATTCAAAAATTATGGGATGAATCGGCCAGTTTTCGATTTGATCTCCAGCTCGCAGATCTTATCAGTTCTGGTGCCACAGAGATCCATAAATAGCCTTATTCGCCTTTATTTTCAAAGGTCTTTGGTAAGAGTTTATAAGTTTTACACCATTTCTTTGTGAAGTGGTATATCATCTTTCAAGAATTTAGCCCTCCATACTCACATAAAAAGTCATTTAGTCTCTTGCATCGTGGATCCATCGGAGAGCGTTCTTGAATCATCCAAACAAGTAAATTCTTGAGGTAACTTTTACTAGTGTTCTAGTCTAGATAATTATTATAGTATTGTCTCTCATTTCTCGTGATTACATTTCTATTATAAAAATTGTAAAGAGTCTTTTTCATTACTCAGTTTAAGTCTAACACCGAACTAAACATTGCTTCCCATATGAACAGAGTTGAACTACCGTAGTTTTGATTTCAGTTAGTCCAACCAGGTATGCAGGTAATTTGACCCTGATGTCGAGTTCAAGCCAAAAATATAACAACCATAGGACTATAGTTGAATTATGGTGGTTTTGATTATGGTTAGTCTGTCTAGATATGTAGGTAATTCGACACATGATGTTGAGTTCAGTCGAAAATATACAAATAAACTTAGGGTTAGCATTATTGCACATTTTATAAGTTATATGTTTTAAAGGTTAAAAATCAATAGAAATGAAGTAGAGACCAAAAAGGTGTGGTGGGTGCCTAACACCTTCCCACTGCATAACTTAGTCCCCGGACCCATTTCTCTTTTTTCGATAGACCAGATGTCCTTTTGGACATTCTAGAGTCATTTTTTTTGTCTTTTCTTAATTTCTCAATTTTAAATTAAGTAAGATGTGACTCCTTATAATCTTCCCTATTGGGGGATTTTCTCTGAGGCAGTTTGCTATGCAATACCCTTGTCTTGCAATTGCTTTTTAGGTCCTTTAGTTCAGTTGGGGCCATTCTATAGGATGCTTTGGAAATAAGTGTTGTGCCCAGAATCAAGTCAATAGTAAAATCAATCTCCCTATTCGGTGGAAGACCAGGCAAGTCTTCTAGAAATACGTCAAGAAAGTCACGAGCAATAGGGACATCCTCTAGTCTGACCTCTGCTACAAAGTGTCATGAATGTGAGCCAAATAACCACTATAACCCTTCATATGAAGACATTTAGTGCCTAGAGACAAAATCAAATAAGGTAGGGTACGGACTCTGGCTCGTTGAATCTTAAATTCATGTTGATTTAAAATTGAAAATAAAACCTCTTTGCTAAAGCAATCTATCGTGGCGTGATTGCGAGACAACCAATCCATACCCAATATCACATCAAAGTCTTTCATATCTAGCGGAATTAAGTCCATCGCCAATTTTCTATCAGCAACACTGATGGGGCAAGAATTATATACCCTAGAGGCTACCACAGAGTTTCCAATATAGGTATCAACATAAGGTTCTAGTTCCAAGTTTCTAGATCTAACGTCGCTTACAAAAAGATACCAAAACAAATAAACGTCTAGCATCAGGATCTAGTAACAGAAATGCCTTCTTACCACATCATTTGACACTTCAACCTCATGAGTCATCATGGAAAAAACTTTAGCATGTCCCTCTTGTGCTCTCTGCTTATCAGTGTCCTTCTTATTCCACTTCGGATCACGTTGACGTTTTGTGCAGTTCCTGGCCATGTGTCCCATTGTTCCGCAATTATAACACGCTCTCGTGTCCTTATAGCGGAGCGAGTTCCCATGATATTTTTCACAAGTAGTGCATTTCCTCGTAACGTTTTGTGCCTGCTGCCTTTACTCTGGTCCACTGTTGGTCTTTTCTTGGCATCTAATGATGGTTTTCTTCCATATCTAGAGTTAATTCATCACAGTCCCTCTTTTTTCTCTTGTCCTCAAGATGTGTAGCTGCTCCTCATGAATTTGCCTAGATGTTGCTCTCCATCAACCACTTGTGCATAAGTAGGGTTATCCAAGATAGATATCTGTCGCATTATCTCAAACAATAATCCATCCTGAAACTTACGTGCACAATGTCTCTTGTCCTGAACAATATGTGCGGTGAATCTTGAAACTCTTGCAAATCAATCCTCATACTCCGTGACACTCTCATTTGGATGCTTAGTCATCATCATGAAATTGCTCTCCATAGCCTCCTTCAGGTTTGAGGGGAATACTTCATGAAGAAGAGGTCCTGAAATTCTTGCCATGTGGATCTAGCTTTCTCTTCTTCTGTCATCATCCACCATTGGTTCACCTCCCTAGTCAACTAAAAGACTGTTAACTTCACTTTCTGTTTTTCTGAGCACCCTATCACCTCAAATATCTTAAGTAGAAGGTTTGTTTCCAATCTCATTGAACCTAGAAAATGCTAATTATCTTCTTGTACTTCCTTTAATGATTTTTTTGCTGCAAGCAGGGTTGTAAGAAGAAGCTCCGAGAATCAGCCCCCCACGCCCCACCCCAGCTGCACGTAAACACACTAAGTGTTGCTAAATAAACTTTTTCACTTTCAACATTTTTTTGCACGTTTTAACGCCACTGAATCCGCTAACCATATATACCGACCATTAACTCTCTCTATGTGGGAGGGTCGTAGCCTCTTGCTATGACCTTGGTTGTAGCTGAATTTTTACTTTTACCTTGATATAATGTTTTCCATAGTCACTTACACTTATGACAAGCAGGGTACTAGGAAGAATTTCATACTTTCTCATGCTGGAAACTGTCATGGCTCTCTCAATATCCAAGGAGTTTACAGGGAGAAAAAAATTATCATTACTTCGACCCTCCCCCTTGCAATACCTTAGCAGTTGCTAAAAGTGCTACTAAAAGTGTCACCAATGAATTTTAGGCGATGATTTCTCGGCATTGAAAAGAGGGTTGAAGGAAGTTTATGTTAAATCAGGTTAGGGAGAAGTTTTTCCAGAAGAAATACTTCAAAGGTCTATTTTATCGATAGCAATCTGGGCAGATATGTGGCCATGATGTACGAAAGAGTGAAAACTGGGGGCATTTCTCAAGTCTTGTTCAAAAATTTTAGTGGTCTTTGATATCTTAATAAATATTGGCCTATATATTCTTCGACTCACCTCTACTAAGTTCCTAGTTATGAAGTTATTTTCTTATCAAGTTTATCTGAATAAGTTAACGACATTTCATAAATGCTCAAGTTTGCCTCATTCATTTAACAAAGCACATAATACGAGCTCGCGAGCTTGGTTCGTTTCACAATTATAAGTAAGCATGGCCACCATAGTTTTAGAGGTATCTAATAGCTATAACTCAATTTCTTGCTATTGCAAATATGTTGTTTACCCTTCAAAATATATAAGGGTAAATTACACACAGCACCCCTGAGGTTTGCCTTAAACTACACACGACACCTACTAAGTATTTTTGTTACTCTCTGCTCCCTGTAGTTTGTCATCATGTTACATAAGACCCATTTTTGTTAGGGCATGGTGAGAAAAAATTAGGGCAACATTGATTTATTACGATATACCAAAGATGCCCTTACGTCGTCCTCTTCCTTTTCACCACAAAAAAAGCCAAGCTACCACCGCCATTGATTCCCACCATCGTGGTCGACGGCCAACCATTGTTGTAATATCCCAAACTTCGGGAGTCGATTAAAATAACCATTCGGGCTCCGAAAAAAATGGGCTCTAATTTTGAGCAATACTCGGGTATTAGAAGCTTGTGGAAGCTTAAAATAATTTTGGGGTAAAAATATAATTTTTGAAAATTTGGGGGCATTTTCGTAATTTTAAAAAACTATGATGAAAGGCAATAATATGAGTGATATTGTGTGTTTAGTGACATTTGATTTAATTAACAAGGATTAGAAAATTTTTAAGGCTTAAATGCAATTATACAAAAGTTTGGGATTTTTTTTTGTAAATATGTAAAGTTTGGGGTCATTTGTGCAATTTTATAAAAATAATTTAGAAGTTTTTTTTAGGGTTGCCACCACCTACTTCCTTTCATGACTCAGCTAACTAAAACTATTTAATAATGGGTGAATAAAGAGATTCGGGTGAGGATGAAAAAGAAAAAGAAAACAAAAAAGAAGAACAAAACAGGAATAAAGAAGCAAGAATGAACAGGAGGAAAAAAACAGAGAGGGGGCCAAAACAGAGAAGAATTTGGAGAGAGAGAGCTTTGCAGGGGAAGCTTGAAGGTAATCTTTCCCCCTCCTTCCCAGTTTGCAATTGCATATTTGGTAGTGTGTTGAAGCTTCTTGCAAGGGAGTTGCCGTGAAGATGGTTGGACGGTGGGGGAGCCTGTAGGTGTTCATGTTGATGTTCTAACTTATACATGTGTGTAAATTGCGTAAGTTTGTGTCAAAGTGTGAATATGAGGGGAGGGGATGAGTTTCATTAAGTTGTGTGTGAGTTTATGTGTCTTCAGTGTGTGCCATGAGTGTGCATGAGTGTGTGTGTGTGTGTGTGTGTGTTTACAGGGGTGAGGATGTGTGCGTATATATGTTTATGATGTGTTGGTGTGTGTGTTTACAAGGTATAATGAGTGATTAAAGTGTTTCAGTGGGTATAAGGAACAGTGGGTAGGTTTTCGAGAGTTGTGTGTGCAAGAATGGATCTCCGGCAGGCAAGGAAGATGAAGTGTGTGTGTTCAAAAGGTGTAATACTATGTGTTTTGATGTGAATAGTGTGTGTAATTGTCGCTAAAAACATAAATTAGTTTAGGCAGCTTTTTGACTAATTTTTATAAATAGTTAGAGCTAAATTTAGACAAAGTACATAACTATAACCCCCAATATTTTTACGAGACGTACGCTCTGGAAGTTTTTGGAAATTTTTGGAGTCCCCGAAGATAGCTAAATTGGCGTACCAATTAACGATATTTATCAAATTATTTAGCATAGCAAAACGAAGCTATTTTGATCTAACAATTTTAGAAAAATCTTATTTTACTGATATGATTCATTATCTAAAATTTGGGGCCATTCTGAGGCCGATAGGTATTTTTTGCAAAACTGGCCTTTTAGCGCTCGGTCCGGACACCGATTCGGGATTTTTGGATGAAAATTTTTTAAAATACTTTTTAGTCCAGAAATGATATCAGGATACTTAAAATAGTGGTTTAAGATATTTTTGATATTTTTTCGATGTCGGAAACCCCCAGGGGTGTTTTGGTAATTTATCACCCCGAAGGGGTATTTTGGTAATTTTATCTATAAGAGGTATTTGGAAGTAAATTTACATACAGTAAGATTATTTTAGTGACTTTGCTTATGAAAAAGTCATTTTGAGAATTAAAGTGTAACGGGGGTATTTTGGTAATTTGTCACCCCGAAGGGGTATTTTGACCTAAGAAAGCTATCTTTACATAAATTTACATATGGGAAGCTTATTTCAGTGATTTTACTTATGGAAAGACCATTTGGGTAATTTAAGTCCGAGAGGGACATTTTGGTAATTTTACACCCTATGGGCGTTTCAATAATTTTACATACCCGGTGAGGGGAGGTTCATTTTGGGAGCATGTGTGAGTTCGTATTAAGTTATACGTTTGTTCATTAGGCTGTTTCTAATGGTTCAATTATTCCATATAGGTTAAAGCTGAAGACTTTCGGTTAGAATAATTTAGCTGCAGATCTAGGTAAGGGATTCTATCTGAATCCTGGGGAAGGACTTTCGTCCGAACCCTTATTTTGATAACTCGTACTCGTAAGTACTTATTTGATTTTCTTATGGCTAATGCCGAACTCTGAATTTGGTATGATATTAGCATGTTCTTGTCCAGAAAACCCTAATATTGAACCTGAATAGATTATTTAGAAATCTCGTGATGCTCGCCTGTTATTATGTGCTGAGCAGATGTGACAATTGTCTGTATCCGTTCTTTCGAATTGTTGTGCTTAAAACTTGATAATTAGTCGTAATCATTTTGTTGTTTATCTGTGATTTTTCTTCTGAAAATTCTGAATGTTGATTTATGTCAATATGATTATTGTTATTGGAATCCGAATTGATTTCGGTGATTGAGTGTAATACCCCGATATATTTTAACGGGTAAATTAAAATTTTCAGTGACGAATCGGTGAGCATTAATCTTGGTGATCTTTAGAGACAAATTTTTGGAAACCATAAGTTGTAACATAGTGATAGCAGTTACAGGTAATATGGATTGAGGTCTTTAGCGACGATTGCCGTTTACGATATTTCTAAAAAACTTTATGATGGTGCCGAAAATGGTTCGATGATACGTGGAGGTGCCACAAAGGATGCGGTCTGAGTTGGCTTCCAGGTAGGCAACGTGGGAGACAGCAAGGACGGCGCAAGGGCCGAGGACAAGGCTCCCCAGACAGGTCGTGAGGGCTGGCAGTGCTGCGCAGGCAGGGTGACGATGAACAGGACCGACAGTCTACAGTCCGTGATGAGGGTATGGCGTCCAGGGTCCGTAGACGGGAGTTCAAGTATATTTCTCTCACTAGAATTCCAGAGAGAATGTTCCTTTTAGAGAGAGAAAGTGAAAAGTCCAAATGAGAAAAAGATCCTTGAAAAAGCTCCAAAGTCCACTATTTATAGGCAAAAATGTGCATGTGTCATAAGTTGACATGTGTCGCCCCCTGGGAACGACACGTCACCAGGGGGCCAACGCACTGACCCTTCGTTGGACTGCCGGTTCCTAAGTTCGTGCTGCCCTGCCCTTGCAACATCTCTCTGCCTGTCTGAGGAGACTGATCATGCCGCGGTAGCATGGTCAGAGTAGCCCGTTGCCCCAGCCTCCAGTCCAAGCCCTTACTGAATCCCACAGGTCCTGGCAGCGGTGGGGAAGACCCGACGCCCAGCTGCCAGGTGGACTAGGCAAGATGCCCTTCCGAAGACCTGCTCCCATCTCGGAGTGACCCGGGGGTCATAGTCCTTAGGGGTGCCGACGCGAGCCCCCAGTGCCAGAGCACGTAGGCCAGTCACGCAGGCACCCCGGCGGAGATAGTGTCCTGGAGGAGTAGCCTATCCCGTGAGCATATAACATGATTGCAGCGCATGGGGCGCGGTTGAGTGCGGGCGACGAGGGTCGCAGAGTGATCTCCGAGCGACGAGGGTCGTTGCGTGGATGGCGCGCGACCGTGAGCGACGGTTGTCATGGCGACAGAGCGGCCACAAGTGACGGTCATCGAGACTACGGGCGACGGTCATCGCGACGAAGGGGCACGGCCGAGAGCGACGGTTGTCGCGACTATGGCGGAGTGCGGCCGCGAGCGACGGTCGTCGTGACAATGGGGTGGGGTCAAAGGTGACGGCGTCGGTGTTCAAGGCAGGTGGCCGACCCCCATGGGGTGGCCGACCCCCAAGGGAGGCCGACGCTTGGGGGAGGCCGAGCCTAGAGGGAGGCCGACCCCCCGAGGGTGGCCGACCCCCAAGGGTGGCCGACCCCTTGGGGGAGGCCGACCCCCCGAGGGTGGCCGACCCCTTGGGGTGGCCGACCCCTTGGGGAGGCCGACCCTAGAGGGAGGCCGACCCCCCGAGGGTGGCCGACCCCTTGGGGTGGCCGACCCCTTGGGGTGGAAGGCACGCCGAAGTCGCTTCACGAATGGTTCACGTGACTTGAGCATGCGTTGCTTTGACCGGCCCTCGAGCGTTGAAAAGTTGACCGCTGACTGGGTGATGTGTCGTGCAAAGTGGGTCCCTTGGCGGGTCTTGGGGTGCGACCAGAATAGGGTATGAACATAAGCCCCCTGCGTGCGGCGGGCGCGGAGGGGCAACCCGAGCGGGCGTCGCATGCATAAACGATGTGGTTACAGCCCTTCTTGCTGCGGGGGCCAGGGTTCCTGGTAATGGAGCCGGCGATGACGCTAAGCCCGTGTAGCAGTTTGATTGAGTCGGCGATGGCTTCAAGGTTGTGAGCCCATCCCGTAGTTTGATTGTGCCGGCGATGGCTTCAAGGTTGTGAGCCCATCCCGTAGTTGATTGTGCCGGCGATGGCTTCCAGGTTGTGAGCCCATCCCGTAGTTGATTGTGCCGGCGATGGCTTCAAGGTTGTGAGCCCATCCCGTAGTTGATTGTGCCGGCGATGGCTTCAAGGTTGTGAGCCCATCCCGTAGTTGATTGTGCCGGCGATGGCTTCCAGGTTGTGAGCCCATCCCGTAGTTGATTGTGCCGGCGATGGCTTCAAGGTTGTGAGCCCATCCCGTAGTTGATTGTGCCGGCGATGGCTTCCAGGTTGTGAGCCCATCCCGTAGTTGATTGTGCCGGCGATGGCTTCAAGGTTGTGAGCCCATCCCGTAGTTGATTGTGCCGGCGATGGCTTCCAGGTTGTGAGCCCATCCCGTAGTTGATTGTGCCGGCGATGGCTTCAAGGTTGTGAGCCCATCCCGTAGTTGATTGTGCCGGCGATGGCTTCCAGGTTGTGAGCCCATCCCGTAGTTGATTGTGCCGGCGATGGCACTAGCTCGTGCTGGCGCTCAGCCTATGCCGCAGGGAGGGGTCCTCGTGCAGGAGCACTACGAGTGGAGCCTCCAGAATGCCGCACACTCTAGAGAGTGGGTTGAAGGTCTTCCATGCCCATGGCGGGGGCGCATGGTGTGGCGACGAAGGTCACGGAGCATATACTTGGTGCCGGGGGCATGCATGATGAGAATAACGCACGGGCGCGGCGACGAACGTCGCGGAGCTATACTTGGTGCCGGGGGCACGTATCATGAAGATGGCGCACGGGCGCGGCGACGAACGTCGCGGAGCTACAGTTGGTGCCGAGGGCACGCATGATGAGAATAGCGCACGGGCGCGGCGACGAACGTCGCGGAGCTATACTTGGTGCCGGGGGCACGCATGATGAGAATGGCGCACGGGCGCGGCGACGAACGTCGCGGTAGTGCATCAAGTGACCATTGGCGTTGAGCGCGCGTTGTAAAGAGCGCGATGAGTTGGCACAAGCGACGCGGTTCAAGGAGATGGCACGCGGGCGACGGGGCCTGTCGCGGAGCTGTCATGTGAATGCGTGCGACGAAGGTCGTGGAGGTGGCGTGCGGGCGCGCACTGCGGTCATAGCGGTGACGGCGCGTGGTCGACAAACTGTGGCGAGGCGCCGGCGGACGGCAGCGTAAAGTAAAGGAAAAAAGAAAGAATAGAAAAAGAAAGAAAGAAAGAGAAAATAAAAAGAAAAAGAAAAGAAAAATGCCCACCCCTATATAAGGAGCGGAGGGGGGCAGGGGCGGAGGCACCGCCATTTGTGCCTACGCAAGTCAGAGAGAGAGAGAGAGAGAAAGAAAGAGAGAAAAAGGGATGGTGAGAGAAGAGGTGGAATTGGGCGAGGGGTCGTCGGGGCCAGGGGGTCGGCCAGTCGGTGGCTCTGCGAGGGGAGGGGGGTCGGCCAGCCACGGGGGCTCGGCCGCACGAGGGGGGTCGGCCGGACAGGATGGGTCGGCCCAGCGAGGGGGGTCGGCCGGGCAAGGGGGGTCGACCCAGCGAGAGGGGTCGGCCGCTCATGGGGGTCGGCCGCACGAGAGGGGTCGGCCGAGCGAGGTGGATCGGCCGGACGGGGTGGGTCGGCCCAGCGAGGGGGATCGGCCGGGCAAGGTGGGTCGGCCCAGCGAGAGGGGTCGGCCGCGCATGGGGGGTCGGCCAGCCACGGGGGTCGGCCGCACGAGAGGGGTCGGCCGCACATGGGGGGTCGGCCAGCCACGGGGGGTCGGCCGCACGAGAGGGGTCGGCCGCACATGGGGGGTCGGCCAGTCACGGGGGGTCGGTCACGCAGGGTGTCCGACAGGCCCAAGTCCCATCCTCACAGCCCGGAGCGACGCCAGCAGCGAAAAAAGTTCGGCAGAAGATGTGGGCGAAGCCGCGAGGGGCCGCGACGGGTACATCGCGACCGCCGTGGGATATGATGACTGTACCTGTGCCGGCGCCGCCAGTCGATGAGGCCATACCGTCAGTGGGTGTCGAGGCGGCAGTGCCGTTGACCTTTGATGATGGCGGTAGGAGGTCCTACGATCCGGAGCCAGATAAGACAAACACATTGCTGGGGGTGAGGGGAGTAGTACCGTGTGTACCGGACCGTGAGCTGTGGAGGGAGTTGGCCATTCGTGTGGCAGACGGAGCGTTCAGGACACCGTGGGGTGGTCCGTCGATGGGAGAGGAGCCTCGGCTGTCGTCACCCTACCTTCGCGCGCCGAGCCCGGCGGAGGCGCCTGTGATGTCGCCGAGGTATGTACCGGCATTGTTGATTGGGAGAGAGGACATACCTTGGTCGCCGGTGATGTTCAAGGGCCATAGTGCGATGCCGGTAGGGTGGGACTTTTGGTGTGAGCATATGTTGGAGACACCGGTGAGGGCGCAGGTGTTGCAGGCACTAGGGCTGTTACCGGCGATCAATGTTACGGCGAGGGGGCTGGAGTTATATAGGGATACTCCAGGGATGACCCGATTGCTGGCAAGATGGAGCACGCAGTCGCATACGTTCGTGACCGAGTTCGGGGAGATCGGGCCGACGTTACTCGATGTGTTGATGCTGACAGGGCTGCCGATACACGGGGAGGTGGATGCACGGGTGACCCGGCTGAGCGGGGAGGAGCGGTTGTTGCAGACGCAGCTACTGGACATTTTGGCGGAGACGAAGAGGCACCGGAAGGGGACGTACGGTGGGTGGCTGCGCCAGTTCTACGGCACGCCGCAGGCGAGGACAGGCCAGAAGTTGGGCAATGCTGCCCAGTTTGTGATGGGTCCGTATCATGGCAGCGATCGGTACGAGTTGGTGGCGTTTTTGGCGATGTTCTTATCGAGGTAAATTTTGTACTGTCGTGTGATTATTTGTGAATATATCGTATGTCCTGCTTGCCCTGTAAAACGTCAAATTGACATATGTTGCCGGTCGTTGTTTGCAGGTTTGTGTTTGAGGGGACACCTGAGGATGGCATTTCCCCGAGGGTGTTTCCCTTGGCCATTAGGATGGCGCAGGGAAGGCGGGTCGGCTTGGCTCCGGTGTACTTGGGCACGTTATACTCGCGGCTAGATCAGTTCGTGAATGACGTGAAGCGGTCGTATGGTCGGTATCAGGTGGCGACATACGTGGACTGGATGTTTTTGCAGAGGTACCTGTACGAGTGCTTTCCAGGGTACCGTCCTGACGGATACCCACTCGCACACCCGTCACCGACGATGGGGACAGTGACCCGTCCAGGCAGGTCGCGGCAGGTGGCGTTGTGGTGTAGCGGGTCTCGGGCTTTTGCTTGGGCAGGCATCAGGAGGCCGGGGTGCCCGTTGGCACAGATTCTAGACAAACGGGGGGAATGTGAGCGACGGCCCTATATGGAGATGCATGCGTCATATGGTACGCCGCCATGGCTGCACGTGCAGGAGGTGACGACAGATCTGAGCCGGAGAGGCGAGCTAGCGCCAGGACAGCTGGCGCTATTGGTCGCGTATTTTCCCGGCTGGCTTCCGGTATTGACAGATGATGGCGGGAAGCCCGCCGAGTGCTGCTATTATGTGGCGAGGTATTGCCCGGACCGTCTGTCGTTGGCGTTCGGGTACGATCTAGAGCCCCCATGCGGTTATGACAGCCCGTGGAGTGTGGCGACGGCTTTTGGGTATACACTATATGACAGAGCCCGCGAGTGGCCGGCACCGACGACAGAGTGGAGGCAGCCAGGGACAGAGGTGGCAGGGGCGGTGACCGCGGATTATGCGCATTGGTGGGAGCGACTGCGAGGGAGCTGGGCCGGATGGCTGGCACAGCCGTCAGGCACACGTCGACAGGTAGATGTGTTCGCATGTGACCGAGCCCTGAGTTTGATATCGGCCACAGTCGCGAGGCAGTGCAGGATGCTGTCACTGGTGACCGGGAGTTCTGTTCCGAGCTCGGAGAGGGAGGCGGAGGAGGATGCCGTAGAGTTGGGGGACGCTGCTCCCGGGGAGGACCGTGGGGAGGAGCCTATTGCCAAGGTGCCGAGGGTGCCGGGGGCCGGCAAGGGGCCCTTGTCGGCATTGCGAGTGGGGATGATGGAGACAGCGCGTCAGGCTAGTGCTGGTACCTCAGCCCCACACCTATCAGGGGCGAAGAGGCCGCGCGACGTATTAGAGGAGCTAGACTCTGAGGTTTGCTTCTGTCCTTGCTTTTTGTCGTATAAATATGGTTTGCATATTGCTCATAATCTGTGAACTGACAGCGGTTTTGCCAGGGGGACGAGGAAGAGGCGGTCGCGGGGGGAGCGAGGCCGAGACTGAGATCGCAGGCGAGGAGGCTATGGCAGCCGAGGCCGGCAGATTAGTTGACAGTGATGAGACCGAGGCCGTTGAGCTATTGACGGCCAGTGTGCCGAGGAGGGTGAGCCCATTGCCTGCTACTGAGGAAACGGTGGGGGCACTATACGGCGGAGAGGGGAGCGATACGGTGATGTTCGACATTGACGAGGACTGGTGGACAGGCATGGAGACGCAGGTTGTGGGAGGTGATGGTGGCGAAATGGCGGAGCCTGAGTCTGTTGTTGCTGCCTCGATTCGTGAGCGAGAGACACCGGTTCAGGCCGTGGTGGTGCGACGGCATGACACATTGCCGGAGTCCGTGGTTGAGGTCGGAGCTACTCTTCTGGCGATGCACTCAGCCACGATTGGGGCGCAGAGGGCGGGTGGGATGTCGGAGATTTCTGCAGCGGGCGGCAGTGGCGCGACAGTCGGAGATATGAGTAGAGGATCCTCGAGCGGTCAGGTGGATGTGGCAGCTTGGGGGGGCCTCCAGCTACCGGCGGAGACTGTGCGCCGGTTAGAACTGGTGAAGGCAGCGTTCCCGCAGACATTCGAGAGCGTGGTGGTAGAGAACCCAGTACTACGGATGTGGGTGTCTGCAGGGTTTATGGAGTGGTTGCTGCCGTTCGCCAGTGTGCCGTCGTCGGGTTGGACTGCAGAGTTCGTTGCTCGGTCGCTTTCAGAGTTCGCTCCGTTCACATCGCTAGGTATGCAGCTGGACTGGCTAGCAGATTTCTTTAGATCGAGGAGCGTCAGCCACGATATGGATGAGAGGCGTGCAGTCGTGGTTATGCGGGAGATGTTGCTGGAGCGGCGCCGCACAGGATTAGAGGCAGAGCGGTCAGAGATCACGGCAGAGTTGGCCGGGATTGACATGCAGGTGGCAGAGATAGAGAGACAGCTCGTCGATTTGCAGAGGCAGTTGTCCGATCTACAGAGGCGGCGAGGTGAGGTGGACGGGCGAGAGTCAGCGGAGGGCGACAGGCCGAGCTTGATGCTGGATGGTCAGAGGTACAAGCGGAGCGGGAGGTACTTCAGGCATTCAGCTCCCACCCAGTTGCATCGCTGTTGTCTAGACTTTCCTAGCTTGTATGTTACTTTGCCGTAGTTGTAGTGCTTAACGACGGCTAGTAAACGTTTGATGTATATGTACATATTTTCGATGGTCTCGGCTTATTGTATGTTATGTTCGGTTGCTCTCTTCTTTTTTTTTGAATGTCTTGCTTGTTTCGGTTACTTGTGAATGCTCTCCCATTCCCGCTCGTAGAAAGTGACTTAGGAAGCATAGGTTGAGAATGAGTGCCAGCTGGGCAGAAGTTGAGGTAACAGCATGACTTTGTATTGATAGGACGCGGTACAAAACACCATTACATGACTAGTGTAGAACGCTACACAGATCAACAAAAAAATACAAGTCTGCAAGCAATGTCGCATGTACAAAAATGCTACGAGGGCGCGTTCTATGACGCGACTACACATAATACTTCTTCAGGTAGCGGCCGTTGATGGGGGCCGAGACCTGACCGTCGTCGTGGTTGAGCAGGAGGTACGAGCCATTAGTGCGGGCTTCGTGCACCGTGAAAGGGCCCTCCCAGTTTGGCGTGAATTTAGGAGCTGACATGTTGGCCCGCACATGCTTGGCGGCTTGAAGAACAAGGTCGCCCTCGATAAACGAACGTGGCTTGACGGTCTTCCCATAAGCTTTCGTGAGCTGCTCATGATACTTCTTCATGCGGCGCAGGGCCGTGGCTCGTCGTTCGTCGAGGCCGTCAAGTGCCGCGAGCCGGGCTTCTTCATCTCCGAGACTGCTGCTTAGGGAAAGTCGAGCCGATGGTTCTGCGATCTCGGCAGGTACCACACACTCGTCCCCGTAGACGAGAGAGAAGGCGTGGCCTTTGTCGCTGTGTGCATGGATGTTCTGTAGGCCCAGAGTGCCAGATTCAGTTGTTCGGACCACGACCGGTCGGCGTCATGCACCATTCGCGATAATACTCGTAGCAAAGTCTTGTTGGACGCTTCAGCTTGACCATTACCTTGCGGGTAATAGGGAGTTGATGTGGCATGGCTGATGTTGTACCTTTCCATGAGAGCTCGAACCTCTCGGTTAATGAATGGGGTGCCATTGTCAGATATAATACATCGAGGGATGCCGAAACGACAGATGACGTCGCGTAAGAAGTTGGAAACGGCACCTCCCGTGGCTCTCCGCAGAGGTACGGCTTCAACCCACTTCGTAAAGCGTTCAGTAGCAACCATGATCCATGAATGGCTTCTGGACGGCGGGTGGATGGGGCCGATGAGGTCGAGGGCCCAAGAATGAAATGGCCAAGGTGCTGAGATCATGTGCAAGTCGGATGCTGGCGAGTGTATCCTGTCGGCGTGCCGCTGGCAGGGTTGGCAGCGTCGGACATGCGAGATGGAGTCGGATTCCATAGTCGGCCAATAATACCCCAATCTTAGTAATTCTGCATACAGCTTCTGGGAGCCTTGATGTTCACCACAATCACCATTGTGTACTTCGTTAATGACTTTGACCACTTGGGCACCTTGCAAGCATCGCAGGGTGCGTCCCGAAAATCCCTTGCGAAATAACTCGCCTTCCGTCACAAAATACCTGACTGCCTTGCGCTTGATGGATCGTGCTGAGCCGCGGTCAGGTGGTAGAATCCCGTGGGATAGATACTGGATGAAAGGCTGGCGCCAGTCACCCTCGATGTCAATGACAAGAGCTTCGGCACCGTCGGGTGCATACAAGCACTCGGGACAATCCTTTTGTATATCCGAGGCGTCCTTGGCCATGGATGGCCAATATAATCCCATACGCTGGAGGCGACGATACAGAGGGGGACCGTCGAGGCCACAACACTTCTGGTGGCCGAGCTGTAATTTGTGTTTTGCCTCTTCCGGTGCCAAACATCTTGCTAGAGTGCCTCCGGGACACCGCCTGTATAAGACATCTCCCATCATTGAAAAGTCTGTAAGGGTGGAGGCATGAGCAAGAGATGGCGCTTTAAGTTTGTCGATGATAGGTTGCCTCCAATCGTCCGCAGTAACGTCCCTCGGGACTAGGTTCAGTGCTGTGCATGGTTCCATTCTCTTGACGATGGTTAGCATCCGTTGTTCACCATCGACCTCTATCTTTGACGCGATCGTGGCCAAGCAGTCCGCATGTCTGTTGTGGCACCTATTGTGATGTTCATACTGGACATGACCGAGTCTTCCTTCCAAGTGTTGCACCAAGGCACGATAAGGTGCCAAGGCTGGTTCTTTGACCGCGAACTCCCCGTCCGCCTGCTTCATGACCAGATTTGAATCTCCTTTCACACACAGCGCCTTAGCCCCCATACTGACGGCGATCATGAGGCCAATGACAAGTGCCTCGTATTCAGCTTCGTTGTTAGACACCGGGAATGCAAGTTTGAAGGATAATGAAGTGGTAACACCGTCTGGTGCCCGCAAGACTATGCCGGCACCCCCTTGCCGGAGGGGCGTGCCATTGGGGCCTTTGCTAGTGGCAGAGCCGTCGAATTCAAGCGTCCACAGTCCATCGATGTCGGTGATCAGGGCTGTCTCCTCCCCCGGCAGTTGATCCGATATCGGTTCACATTGTTGGCGTGGGAAGAAGGCCAGGAGGTCTGCGAGTGCTTGGCTCCGCAGAGCTGTAGGATTCTTGATAGATAAACCGAATTCGGCCAACAGCAGCAACCACCGTGTGAGTCGGCCAGACAGGGCGGGACGCGTAAGCATGTAACGGAGCGGGTCAGCCTTGGTGACGAGTGTGATCTGATGCGCCAGAAAGTAATGTCTGAACTTCTGTGAGGCGTACACCAAGGCTAGACAGTGTTTCTCGAGCTCGGAGTAGTTGGCTTCGGGCCCTCTGATCACTCTACTGAGGTAATAAACAGGACGCTCGACACCTTCGACTTCTTGGGCAAGCAAAGCCCCGATGGATCTGGGTGTGGAAGTCAGGTAGAGTAGGAGTGGGATGCCCCGTTGTGGTACGACCATGGTTTGCGGTGACATGAGGACCGCCTTAATCTGTTCAAATGCTTGCCGTTGGGGCGCGCCCCAATTCCACGGTGCGCTTTTACGCGTCAAGTGTTGAAATGGCGTAATGAGCTCGGCCAGTGCGGGTATGAAGCGTCGGAGGTAAGAGACCTTGCCGAGGAAGCTCTTCAGTTGCTTTGTGTTCTTGGGGGGGGCATTTCTTGGATGGAGGCTGCTTTCGAGGGGTCAACGTCGATGCCCTGTCGACTGACCAAGAACCCGAGGAACTTGCCGGAGGAGACTCCGAAGGCACATTTCAATGGATTCATCCGCATGTTATACTGGCGGCAACGATCAAAGACCGCTTGAAGGTCGGTGAGGTGATCACTTTCCTTCCTGGATTTGATAATAAGATCGTCGACATAGTCTTCCACAGTACGGTGTATCATGTCATGGAATATTGCTGTCATAGCCCTTTGATACGTAGCACCCGCATTCTTGAGGCCGAAAGGCATAACTTTCCAACAAAAATTACCCATAGGAGTGCGGAAGGCTGTCTTGGCGC
>JAVXUP010004914.1:0-24460 GCA_033070095.1 Escallonia herrerae | reverse complement strand
CTTTTAGTGATCGAATTTCCATCGCTAAAAGTTTGTGCTAACTGCGAGCGCAGGCGGGGGGGGGGGGGGGGGGGGGGCGGTTAATGATGGAAATTCGGTCGTAAAAAATATCCTAAAAGGACTATTAGCGACGGATGTTCCGTTGCTAAAAGTCCGTCGGTAATAACTTTAGCAACAAAAATTTATGTTGCTAAAAAATTAGTTGCAGATCCTTCCTTTTGCACTTTTAGCGACGGAAAGTCTGTCGCTAAAAATAGTTTTCAATCGCTCAATCACAAAATATATGGCATCCCAAGAGAGTTTTGACTAATATATTTTTTAGGAACAACTCACAAAATTTCAATTGGTAGAAGTCCACTCCGGGGGGGGGATCGTACCACTGAGGTACTTGCCACTTAGATCACTGCAAACATTAGATAGCAATATTATGCTAATCTTGCCATGTGAGAACTCTGTTTTAGCCAGAAGAGGGTCCAAATTGAGATGAAGTTCTAAGTTTACTGATATAGCCAAAATACGCCTCATATCTACAGACGACACGTGGCAGCTATGACACGTAGTCCAGGCCGGCTTATTGCTGATTAGGCCGTTGCTGGCTCATTGCTCATTAAAGCAGTTACCATATCGGTCATCAAGCAGAATCCTAAAAAGGCCTTAACTCAATCAGCAAGGATTGACATGTGATCCTCTAGGATCTTAATTTGATTCTGATTAGAGTGGGAGTAGACCTAGTTCTACTAGGGCTCTCTTTCCTACTATTATATAAAGGGGTCTAAACCCCTCAAGTATGGACAATTACACACACAATTACACATTGTGTCTTACTGCTTCTTCAGAATTCTATATCACTAGTCATCTCTGACTTAAGCATCGGAGCGTTCCCCGTCGGAACCCCACCCGGCGGTCACTCCGTGTTCTCTTTTGCAGGCTTATCTCTGGTGTGGTTCCCGATCCAGTTTTCAGCTGTAACAAATTGGCGCCATCCGTGGGACCACTACAGGGAACATGGCCAATCATTCTTCTTCCAGCGACTCTTCACATAGTCATTCTCAACACCGTCACGCCTAAACGAGTAGCTCTCGTCGACTCAGTCGTGACCAGCATTCGACATCTTCACGTCGTCGTGCCGGTTCTGCCGAAGATGCACACGTTAACGTAACATCTGCAACTCCCGAATTAGATATCAGACCTCAGAGAAACCGCTCTCCGACGTCTACTCTGAAAAACGGGGATCTTCGTCATCGCCTAAACCGTCAGCTATTCAAAACACCCCATGCCGACCTTACGAAAGAGATCCACGAACTGAAAAATGTCGTGAACACTCTTCAACAAAAGCTCGACATGGCTGTGGCTCTACCGTCCACTCACCATTCTCATCTTGATCCCAGCGACCTTCGTCTTCGTCTCACCTCCAGATCAAGTTACGGCCGTAAATACCGATCAACGGCCAATCCGACTTACAATCCCATAGAGAAGAGCAGAGATCACATAACCAGGAGTGGATCTTGTTTTCAACGTGATCTGTCAGTCGAAGACAGTACCAACTCCTCTCCCAAATAGGTCACCAGAGCTGAGACCCCTCAAAGATCTATCCATAAGAAGAGGGCGCCTGAGTCACGTTCCCGAGAATGAGACCCCTGGAAGGTGGTCCCTAGATATCATTCTCCAGAACGATCTCCCCCAAGGGATGAATCTGGATATCCGTTATCAGAGGCCACCGAGAAAGAAAAACTGCCTCCCAATTTCCGAATGCCTCAATGTGATCTCTACGACGGAACCGGAGATCCGAGAGAACATGTCTACCAGTTTGAAACAAACATGCTCCTCCTCCAGGTCTCAGATGCTGTCATGTGTAGAGCCTTCCCTACCACTATGAGGAAGGCTGCACATGCTTGGTTCAAATCTCTACAACCAAGATCCATATACTCATTTGGCCAATTATCGGATCTCTTTCAGAAGCACTTCGTAAGCAGTCGCTTCCGAAGAAAAAACTCGGCGAGTCTGTTAAACGTTGTGCAAGAGAAAAATGAGTCTTTGGCATGCTTTCTCGGATGATTCAACGCGGCCACTTTGGAAATCGATAACTTGGACGAGTCCGTGAAGTATACTGCATTTCTCCGCGGCCTTCAGTCCACATCCAAGTTCGCATTCTCTGTGAACAAAAGTCCTCTAGGTAATATGAAAGCCCTTCTCAAGAAGGCTAACAAATACATTCAAGCAGAAGAATACCTGGAGACACACAGAGGACGACAGGAAGAAGGGAAGGAAGAATAGAAAAAGCGGTCTCGGGAATTAACCCCCAAGGAGGAAAGCAGTCGAAACGTTCCAAACGTGACGAACGGCGTCCCAAAGAACCATTTGCATTCGAAAATCTTACACCCCTCAATGCCAAGCCATCACAGATACTTCACGAGATCAAAGACAATAAGGCTCTCCGATGGCCAGACAAGATGCGATCTAGGACAAATAAGTGAAACAAGGACTTATGGTGCCACTACCATAACGATCATGGCCACACAACTTACAATTGTGGATCACTTAAGCGAGCAATCGAAGCCCTTATCAAACGGGGCCAACTGAGAAAATTCATAGCGCACAAAGACAGGCGGCAGCAGACACCCTCGGAGGTGGAAGAAAGAAAAGATCGAGAGGAGCATGCAGGGACAATCAATACCATATTTGGAGGATTAGCTGCAGGAGGATCGTCGGGAAAGTCTCGAAAAGCATACTCCAGAGAAGTGTGCATAACGAGCCAAAACCCGAGCAAGAAACAGAAGACTGCGCCTGTACCTACGATCTCTTTTTCTGATGAAGATTTAAAAGATGTGAAGACACCTCATGATGACCCTTTAGTCGTCACAATCAAAGCTGGGAACTTTGAGGTGAAAAGAGTGTTGGTCGATAACGAAAGTTTTGCAAAAATTTTATTTTATGATGCATTCAAGAAGATGAACATTTCGACGGACCGTCTTTGAAAGATGGATTCGCCGTTGTATGGATTTTCCAACCATTCATTTGTTGTCGAAGGAATCATAGCACTCCCGGTCGCAATCGGAACACCTCCAACACAAGCCAACCTCATGCTTGATTTTGTGGTGGTAAAGGTCCCCTCTGCATACAACGCCATATTGGGACGACCGGCACTCAACCAGTTGCAGGCTGTGGTGTCAACTTACCACCTCAAGATGAAATTCCCTATGGAAAACGGGATTGCAGAGGTGAAAGGAGACCAGACAACATCCCGTCAGTGCTACGTGACTTCATACCAATCGAAGAACAAGGAAGCACTCATTATCGAAGATCTCCGAGAAGATACAAAGATGCAAAGGGGAGAACCAGTTGAAAATCTTGTAAGCATTGAAGTGTATCCCGGAGACGAAGACAAGATAGTTCGGATAGGTTCGAATCTCAAGGAAGACACCAAGCTCCAGCTGGTGAACCTATTAAGAACCTATGCGAATGTCTTTGCATGGACAGCTGCAGACATGCCTGGGATTGATCCCAAAGTTATTACCCACAGGCTAAATGTTGATCCCTCCAAAAAACCTGTCGAGCAAAAGAAAAGGACTTTTGCGCCAGAAAGACAGGAGAAGATTGAGGAAGAAGTAGATAAACTCATAACTGCCAACTTTATTGAAGAAATCTACTACCCGGATTGGATCGCCAATGTCGTCATGGTTCCCAAACCGGGCAACAGATGGAAAATTTGTATCGAATATACAGAACTTAACAAAGCATGCCCGAAGGATAGCTACCCACTTCCAAGGATCAACCTCCTAATCGATGCGACTTCGGGTCGTCATGAACTGCTCAGTTTTATGGATGCATATTCTGGTTATAACCAGATCATGATGCATGAAGATGACGTCTCCATGACTTCGTTCATCACGGAGAGAGGGTTATACTGTTATAAAGTAATGCCCTTTGGACTCAAGAATGCCGGAGTGACTTATCAACGCCTGGTGAACATGATCTTTCGGGACTTAATCAGAAAAAACATGGAAGTTTATGTTGATGATATGCTCGTCAAGAGTATAAAGTCCGACTCCCACGTCGAAGACTTGAAGGAAACTTTCGACATTCTTCGAAAGTATAAAATGAAGCTCAACCCACTGAAATGCGCTTTCCGAGTCGCATCAGGGAAGTTTTTGGGGTTTATTGTTTCTCAACGTGGAATTGAGGCAATCCAGGAAAAGATTAAAGCCATCCAGACCATGACGTCCCCAAAAACCATCAAGCAAGTGCAAGAGTTAACAGGAAGGGTTGCAGCCTTGGGAAGGTTCATGGCTCGATCAGCTGAACAATGCTTGCCCTTCTTCAAGGTGATCAGAAAAGTGAAAAATTTTGCTTGGACGGACGAGTGTCAGACCTCGTTCGAAGAACTCAAAACCTACTTGAGCTCTCCGCCCCTGCTGTCAAAGCCATTCCCCGGAGAAGACTTGTTTCTGTACCTCTCGATCACCGAAGTCGCAGTCAGCGCTGTTTTAGTCAGAGAGGGTGACGAAGTCCAAAAACCCATCTATTACGTGAGCAAGGTCTTACAAGATGTAGAGACACGATACCCAAAGATCGACAGGATTGTGCTAGCCCTCATCACTTCAGCTAGGCATCTTCGAGCATATTTCCAGTCTCATTCCATTATCGTTCTAACAGACTAACCACTGAGAAAGGTTTTACTGAGCCCCGAGGCATCAGGAAGGTTGGTAAACTGGTCCGTTGAGTTGGGGGAATTTGATATACAATATAAACCTCGCACTGCAATTAAGGCTCAAGCCTTAGCAGACTTCGTCATTGAGTGTACATTGCCGGAAGACCCCTCTTAGTTGGTTATTTCTGAGGTTACAGATCCTTGGAATCTTTATGTGGATGGTTCTTCAGCCGTTGGAAGTAGTGGAGCCGGAATCATTCTTATAAGTCCAGAAGGTTTCACAATCGAGTACACACTTTGCTTCGGTTTTTAAGCCTCAAATAACGAAGCTGAATATGAGGCTCTTCTCGCGGGGATAAGGCTAGCACATGCTTTGAGAGTAGACTCACTATCGGTTCATAGTGATTCCCAACTGGTGGTCAATCATATCCTGGGAGATTACGAGGCCAGAGACCAAAGAATGGCTCAATATCTCGAGTTAGTTAAAACTTCAGCTATGAAGTTTAAAAACTTCACCATTCATCAAATCCCTCGAGACCAGAATACTCAGGCAGATGCATTATCCAGGCTTGCTTCTGCGGAAGCAACAGATGTCCGACGCTTTGTATACCTTGGATTCCTCAAGGATCGCTGTATCAGTTCTCAAACTGAGATTGGAGTCATAGATCAAGAGCCATGTTGGATGGACACGATCATCAATTTTTTGTCCACGGGCGAATTACCAAGTGAAAGACATGAGGCGAGGAACCTTCGTGTCAGAGCAGCCCAGTACGCATTAGTGGAAGGGTTCTATACAAGAAATCCTTTAGCCTTCCTTATCTCAGATGCCTACGCCCGTCAGAATCCGTATATGCATTACAAGAAGTAAATGAAGGGATATGCGGTCAACATCTTGGAGGAAGGACGTTAGCCCAGAAAATCTTAAGGCAGGGATATTATTGACCAACAATGCAGAAAGACGCCATCGAATTCACATGAAGGTGCGACAAATGTCAAAAATTTGTGCCAGTATCCCATACACCGGCCGCCCCTTTAACTTCAGTTGTTTCTCCAATCCCTTTTGCAATGTGGGGAATGGATCTACTAGGACCTTTTCTAATGGCGTCTGGGCAACGACAGTTTGTGATTGTGGAAATAGACTACTTCACAAAATGGACTAAAGTAGAATCCCTGGCCACCATTACTTCAGCCAAGTGTGAAGATTTCTTTTGGAAAAATATCGTCTGCCGTTTTGGAGTACCAAGAGCTTTGGTCGTTAACAATGGAAAGCAATTTGCCAACAACAACTTCCGAACCTTTTGTACGAATCTTTCGATTGATTTGAGATTCACTTCAGTGGCTCATCCACAATCCAACTGTCAGACTGAGAACATGAACCGAAGTATCTTACAAGGATTAAAGAAGAAATTGGATGAAGCTAAAGGCGCATGGGTTGATGAACTCCCCATGGTGTTGTGGGCATACCGAACTACTCCACACTCGGTCACAGGAGAAACACCTTTCTTTCTATGCTATGGAACAGAAGCACTGTTGCCGGTTGAGATCAGAGTTCCAACAATACAGGCCTTGCACTTCAAGGAAGTTAACAATGAAGATGGACTCCGGGCAAATCTTGATCTGGTCGAGGAAGCTCGAACTCAAGCCCATGAATGATCTGTTGTTATAAAACAATGAGTCGGACGTTATTATAATCAGAGAGTTCGGTCCAAGCAATTTCAAGAAGGAGATTTGGTCCTGCGTGAGTTAGAAGTCTTTGATCCAAAGGCAGCGACGGGAAAGTTATCTCCAAACTGGGAAGGACCATATCGTGTTATAAAGGTGCTCAAACCGGGCGCCTATACACTGGGAACGCTTTCTGGATAACCAATCCCTCGCACTTGGAATGCTGAGAATTTGCGAAAATATTACCAGTAGCATCTTGCCTCGAGGCAAGACGCTTCTTTTTCAGGGGGATAGGGGCCCAGACCTTATCAAAACCCCCGTCTTTTAAAAGTTGTCTTTAGAAAGATGATTTTGAATAAATGGGTTGTTAAGCAATTCAGTGTAAACTTTATATTTCGCTCGAGCAATAAAGTTATTTCTTTCAAACATTGTTATAGTGTGTTAAGCATTCAGCAAAATATTCTGCCCGCGCAGAGTATCCACCGAGCACTCTGCTCGAGAAGAGTGCCAAACTTAGATACAACATTCTGTCTGAACAGAATGATGGCCGAACATTTTGCCCGAATAGAGTGTCAAATTCTTGGTGTTTCTACAAACATGCAGGAGTAAGGATGCTCGACTTCTTTGCCGACTCTTTAATTAAACAAAAAGTTTGAGTCAAAGTAAGTATAAATAATACTGTGTGAATGGTAAAGCATAAACCATGACAAACACATAGTAAAATGAAATCTACTTCGAAATGAAAAGATATTGTTTATACAAAACCCTCGAGGGGGTATCAAAGTAACTCAAGTTTGAAAGCAATATAGCCTAGATGCAATGTCTAAATATCTAGGGCTCGGGGGCATTGCCAGAAAGACCTTCCCCTGGAGGAGGAGAAGCTGCAGCGTCACTTGCCTCTGATAGCAGAACAATCTCTCCAAACGGAGATATCACAGCAGGCAGAACAAAGTCATCCAAGGAGATATCAAGAAAGCGCTCAGCGAACATCTCCTTGGCCTTCATGAAACCAAGCTCGTAAATCTCAAGGCCATCATCAGTACGCTTCTTGAGCCATTCATCCCCAGCATTCCCATCAAGGAAGTCGCGAATGCCTTAATCACGAGCCTTCTTCACTTCTTCTGCCACTCTCCTCTTCGCTCGTTCCAGCCTCATCTCCAAAGTCTCAATCTGTGCAAGGTAGTCAGTCTCTTGCTTACTCAGCTCTTCAGCACGACGAGTGGCTTCTTCTGCCTCCTTGATGGCCTCCCTTTTCTGCTGAGCCTCCTCAGCTGCCACTTGCCTCGCCATCTCAAAACGAGATAGCATTTCAGACCCGCTCGGATACATCTGCAATAAAGATTGGAACGATTAGCAAAATAAAGTCTGAAAGTAAATACAAGGGAAGACTAGAAGAAAGAAACTCACCGTATACACAGCCTGAGCAAAAGAACAGGCAAAGGTCTCATGTGTTTGGTTCTGAAAGATTTCCTTGTCCCAAGGAAGAACTCCGTGAACAAGGTGTTGCTCTGAAATCTAACTATCTGGCATCCCGACATCATTAGAGCAAAGAGTCCATTTAGGATGAAAGATGGGATCCTCCTCGATGGACACTTTCTCAACAATTTGCGCAGAGCGGTCAGGAGGAATAACCCTTGTCTTCTTTGGAGCAGGGGTTCTGCATCGCCTGCTTTTCTTTCCTCTTTCCTTTGGCTTTCTGCAAGACACCAAGAAAGCCTCCTTGCGGTGTTTTTCCACTTCCGCTGGCCATTTCTGCAAGGGAGTTAGGAATCAATACAAGAATATACATTGAAACAAAGACAGAAACAAAAAGCCTATTTAAAGCACACCTAGAGGCGCACTCTCTGCAAGAAATGTGCTAGAGATAGTAGGCGCATGAGGAGGAGTTACAGCTCCAACTGGAACAGGCATGGGAAGAAATATCCTTGCCCAATCTAGTTGCTGCTCTAATAAGGGTTCATCAATGGAAAGTCCGCCCTGAAGTTTGATATGGCTAAGAATGTGCTTGGTGAGGTTGTTGGGAGCAGGCTTGCCAGGGTTCTTGAAATCTTTACAGTAAGGATTCCATTCTCTGTCAAACGGAAGCTTCCCTTTATCAGAACGACCAACGAAGAAGTATCTGGAGTGCCAACCTTTATTTGACTTCTGGCCCTCTTTCAGAAGTCGTTACCTACTGTGAATGTAGTACCATCTTGGGCAATTGGAAACTCCCTTGACGAAATAGATTTCAAAGAATACTCTCATGAAATCTGTTGCATCTGGTTTGTAGCCTGAAGTCTGAACCAGATATATAAGCCCGACAAGCTTCCTCCAGCCATTGGGAACAAGTTGCCCTCGGGCCATGTGGTAATGCTCAAAGAAACGAAGAACAAAAGGGTGAAGAGGAAGCATGTATCCAGATTTCACTTGCTCTTCGTAAATCCCAGTTTCATACTTCGTTCCATAATTGGCTGGTTCTTGCAAACCAGGAAGACGAGCATACTAGCCTACGGGAAGAGGATATTCCAAGAGCAACTCCACCAAATCTTCAGTAGACATTTTACTCGACTTCTCATCTGCCTTATACCAAGGCTTAGGATTAGCCTCATTTTCGGCTTAATCCTTTACATCACCTAAGGCATTCTTGGCAGGCAAAGATGGAGAGGGTTGAGAGGTTGAAGGCTGGGGAGGTTAAGAAGATGAAGGAGGTAGTTGTTTTGACGATGAAGGTCGTGAAAATTATGGATTTGAAGTCCCAACTTCGCTACTTAAAGTTGAAACTCGATCTGATCTCGAGGATGAACTATTGCTAATGACTACATTCTCTTCAGAAGAAGAAACAGAGACTGAAGACTCTGACATGTTTTCTAAACAAAGGAAACTACGAAAACATGAAGTGGTGAACAGAAAGAGGAGAGGAAGATAGACTTACTTGAAGAGAAGGATGCTTCCAAATGATTCGAGTGGGGTGAAAATGAAGTGGAGATCTCCTTTTATAGAGAAAACTCCGAAGAACCGTTTCTTAGGATGCCCAACGGTTCATCTAACCCTTACGTGTCAGAAGATAAGAGACTGGAAGTTTGAAACTTAAAAATTTCCCGCTCAAAGGCATTAATGGCAAGAGGGACACGTAGACGTGAAACCGAACACTATTCTGCCCGAGCAGAATCGTTCCCGAACACTTTGCCCAAGCAGAGTGCCAAACGGCCGAACACGGTTTCGCCGAGCAGAATCGTTCCCAAACTTTATGCCCGAGCAGAGTGCCAAATGGCCGAACACGGCTCTGCCCGAGCAGAATCGTTCCCAAACACTCTGCCCTAGCAGAGTGCCAAATGGCCGAACACGGTTTTGCCTGAGTAGAATCGTTCCTGAACACTCTGCTCGAGCAGAGTGCCAAACGGCCGAACACGAGTCTACCCGAGCAGAATCGTTCCCGAACACTCTGCCCGAGCAGAGTGCCAAAACGGCCGAACACGATTCTGCCCGAGCAGAATCGTTCCCGAACACTGTGCTCGAGCAGAGTGCCAAACAGTCGAACACGGTTCTACTCGAGCAGAATCGTTCCCGAACACTCTGCCCGAGCAGAGTGCCAACGGCTGAACCCGAGTCTGCCCGAGCAGAATCGTTCCCGAACACTCTGCCCGAGCAGAGTGCCAAACAACCAAACAAGTATCTGCCCGAGCAAAATCGTTCTCGAACACTCTGCCCGAGCAGAGTGTCATACGGCGGAACACGAGTCTGCCCGAGCAGAATCGTACCCGAACACTCTGCCCGAGCAGAGTGACAGGATGCCGAACAAAATTCTGTCTGAGCAGAATTGCAACCGAACAGAACTCTGCCTGAGCAGATTGCCTCATGTCCGAACACAATTCTGTCCGAGCAGACGCATGGATGAACACTTTGCCAGAGCAAAGTTACCTATGCCCGAACACAACTCTGCCTGAGCAGAATGGTGTCCGAGCAGAATCGTTTCCAAGTACAATTCTGCCTGAGCAGAAAGGCGTCCGATCAGAATTCTAACCTAGCAGAATGATGCCCGAGCAGAACTGTCTTTGGATAGTTCAAATGTCATAAAAATAGATTCGATTCTGTTTTGGCATACTTCGCTATCACCAGTGGGAAAAAGTATGCTTCCAACGCTTCATTAAACGCTGGTGAAAGCAGGGGGCATATGATATAGCCAAAAATACGCCTCATATCTACGGACGACACGTGGCAGTTATGACACGTAGTCCAGGCCGAATTATTACTGATTAGGCAGTTGCTGATTAGGTCGTTGCTGGCTCATTGCTCATTAAAGCAGTTACCATATCGGTCACCAAACATAATCCTAAAAAGGCCTTAACTCAATCAGCAAGGATTGACATGTGATCCTCTAGGATCTCAATTCAATTCTATTTAGAGTTGGAGAAGACCTAGTTCTACTAAGGCTCTCTTTCCTACTACTATATAAAGGGGTCTAAACTCCTCAGGTATGGATAATTACACACACAATTACACATTGTGTCTTACTGCTTCTTCAGAGTTCTATATCACTAGCCGTCTCTGACTTAAGCATTGGAGCGTTCCCCCGCCGGAATCCCACCCGACGGTCACTCCGTGTTCTCTTTGGTAGGTTTATCTCTGGTGTGGTTCCCGATCCATTTTTCCGCTGCAACATTTACAAGCATGAATTATGAGAATCATACTTTTGGCCTGCAGATAAAACATCGAATCACGAAGTTCAAAAAGAAATAGAACCATCACGAGTGATAGTCCTTGATACACGATACCAGCTGTTTATCTTTGGCTACGCAGGGGACTTTATTAGCTTGCCTAGTGGTTAGGGACTAAATAGTCCTCTGAAGTTAACCAAAAGCATAACAAACCAGATCATACAAAAAATGTAACTTGTGGAGTCATATTTCATAATGATCAAGCATTCTCCGATTTCTGCATCTCAAATTCCCGAGGATATATAGCGATGTGTCAGAATATAGGAAATGAGAACAGGAGAGTTTTGAAAAGAAGTTATTTGTTTTACCTGCAAATTCACAGAATAAAAACAAGTAAACGAAGAACATGAAAGAAGCCTTGCCTTCCTGCTCAGGAAGATTCCCGGTCTGCACTTCAATGCCACTTGCTTCAAAGCATAGTAGGATAGACAAGATGAGCATGAGAGTTCAGATGATTTTCTTATATATACATATACACATATTGTTCATACCCTATTCTGGTCGCACCCCGGGACCCGCTAAGGGACCCACTTTGCACGACACATCACCCAGTCAGCGGTCAACTTTTCAACACTCGAGGGCCGGTCAAAGCAACGCATGCTCAAGTCACGTGAACCATTCGTGAAGCGACTTCGGCGTGCCTTCCACCCTTGGGGGTCGGCCACCCCAAGGGGTCGGCCTCCCTCTGGGTTCGGCCACCCCAGGGGTCGGCCTCCCTTGGGGGTCGGCCACCCCAAGGGGTCGGCCACCCTTGGGGGTCGGCCACCTGCCTTGAATACCGACGCCGTCACCTTTGACCGTGCTCCGTAATCACAATAACCGTCGCTCGCGGCCGCGCTCCGCCATAGTCACGACGACCGTCGCTCTCGGCCGTGCTCCGTCGTCGCGATGACCGTCGCTCGTGGCCGCACTCCACCATAGTCACGACGACCGTCGCTCTCGGCCGTGCTCCGTCATCGCGATGACCGTCGCTCGTAGTCACGACGACCGTCGCTTGTGGCCGCTCTGTCGCCATGACGACCGTCCCTCACAGTCACCCCTCATCCACGCAACGACCCTTGTCGCTCGGAGATCACTCTGCGACCCTCGTCGCCCTCACTCAACCGCGCCCCATGCGCTGCAATCATGTTATATGCTCACGGGATAGGCTACTCCGCCAGGACACTATCTCCGCCGGGGTGCCTGCGTGACTGGCCTACATGCTCTGGCACTGGGGGCTCGCGTCGGCACCCCTAAGGACTATGACCCCCGGGTCACTCCGAGATGGGAGCAGGTCTTCGGAAGGGCATCTTGCCTAGTCCACCTGGCAGCTGGGCGTCGGGTCTTCCCCACCGCTGCCAGGACCGTGGGATTCAGTAAGGGCTTGGACTGGAGGCTGGGGCAACGGGCTACTCTGACCATGCTACCGCGGCATGATCAGTCTCTTCAGACAGGCAGAGAGACGTCGCAAGGGCAGGGCAGCACGAACTTAGGGACCGGCAGTCCCAACGGTGGATCAGTGCTTTGGCCCCCTAGCGACGTGTCGTTCCCGGGGGGGTGACACATGTCAACTTATGACACATGCACGTTTTTGCCTATAAATAGTGGACTCCGGAGCTTTTTCATAGATCGCTCTCTCATTTTGAGCTTTTCACTTTCTCTCTCTAAAAAGACATTCTCTCTGGAATTCTAGTGAGAGAAACACACTTGGCTCACGTCCACGAGCCCTCGACGCTGCACCCTTGTCACGGACTGTAGACTGTCGGTCCTGTTCATCGTCACCCTGCCTGCGCAGCGTTGCCAGCCCTCACGACCTGTCTGGGGAGCCTTGCCCTCGGCCCTTACGCCGTCCTTGCTGTCTCCCGCGTTGCCTATCTGGAAGCTGACTCAGACCGCATCCTTTGTGGCACCTCCACGTAGCATCGAACCGTTTTCCGCATCATCCGTGTCACTTGCGTTCGCGCGTGTCACTTGCGTTCGCGCGCCGGCTCTACAACTCTCATCGCCCTCACACATTTGTTGCTCGCGTCCGTGCTACAGCTCCGTGCTCCCGTCACCCGCGCTCCTTCGCGACTCTTGTCGCCCGCGTGCCATCTTCATGATACGTGCCCCCGGCACCAAGTATAGCTCCGTGACGTTCGTCGCTGCGCCCGTGCGCCATTCTCATCATGCGTGCATGTAGCTCCGCGACGTTCATCGCTGCGCCCGTGCGCCATTCTCATCATGCGTGCCCCCGGCACCAAGTATAGCTCCGCGACGTTCGTCGCCGCGCCCGTGCGCCATCTTCATGATACGTGCCCCCGGCACCAAGTATAGCTCCGCGACGTTCGTCGCCGCGCTCGTGCGCCATTCTCATGATACGTGCCCCCGGCACCAAGTATAGCTCTGCGACGTTCGTCGCCGCGCCCGTGCGCTATTCTCATCATGCGTGCCCCCGGCACCAAGTATATGCTCCGCGACCTTCGTCGCCGCACCCATGCGCCATTCTTATCACATGTGCCCCGGCACAAAGTATTGCTTCGCGACGTTCGTCGCCGCACCACTTTCATGACATGTGCTCCGGCACCAAGTATTGTCCCCGCGACAACCGTCGCCATGTCCATGCACAACGACCATGTTACAAGCCTCCGGGCATAACACCCGTTCACCACACCATGCGCCCCCACCATGGGCATGGAAGACCTTCAACCCACTCTTTAGAGTGTGCGGCATTCTGGAGGCTCCGCTCGTAGTGCTCCTGCACAAGGACCCCTCCCTGCGGGATGGGCTCACAACCTTGAAGCCATTGCCGGCACAATCAACTGCGGGATGGGCTCACAACCTTGAAGCCATCGCCGACACAATCAACTGCGTCATGGGCTGAGCGCCAGCACGGGCTAGCGCCATTGCCGGCACAATCAACTACGGGATGGGCTCACAACCTTGAAGCCATCGCCGGCACAATCAACTACGGGATGGGCTCACAACCTTGAAGCCATCGCCGGCACAATCAAATACGGGATGGGCTCACAACCTTGAAGCCATCGCCGGCACAATCAACTACGGGATGGGCTCACAACCTTGAAGCCATCGCCGGCACAATCAAATACGGGATGGGCTCACAACCTTGAAGCCATCGCCGGCACAATCAAATACGGGATGGGCTCACAACCTTGAAGCCATCGCCGGCACAATCAACTACGGGATGAGCTCACATCCTTGAAGCCATCGCCGACTCAATCAAACTACGGGACGGGCCGTATGCCGTCGCCGGCTCAATCAAACTGCTACACGGACTTAGCGTCATCGCCGGCACCATCACCAGGGACCCTGGCCCCCGCAGCAAGAGGGGCTGTAACCACATCGCTTATGCATGCGACGCCCGCTAGGGTTGCCCCTCCGCGCCCGCCGCAAGCAGGGGGCTTATGTTCATACCCTATTCTGGTCGCACCCCGGGACCCGCTAAGGGACCCACTTTGCACGACACATCACCTAGTCAGCGGTCAACTTTTCAACACTCGAGGGCCGGTCAAAGCAACGCATGCTCAAGTCACGTGAACCATTCGTGAAGCGACTTCGGCGTGCCTTCCACCCTTGGGGGTCGGCCACCCCAAGGGGTCGGCCTCCCTCTAGGTTCGGCCACCCCAGGGGTCGGCCTCCCTTGGGGGTCGGCCACCCTTGGGGGTCGGCCACCTGCCTTGAATACCGACGCCGTCACCTTTGACCGTGCTCCGTAATCACAACAACCGTCGCTCGCGGCCGCGCTCCGCCATAGTCACGACGACCGTCGCTCTCGGCCGTGCTCCGTCGTCGCGATGACCGTCGCTCGTAGTCACGACGACCGTCGCTTGTGGCCGCTCTGTCGCCATGACGACCGTCGCTCACAGTCACCCCCCATCCACGCAACGACCCTTGTCGCTCGGAGATCACTCTGCGACCCTCGTCGCCCTCACTCAACCGCGCCTCATGCGCTGCAATCATGTTATATGCTCACGGGATAGGCTACTCCGCCAGGACACTATCTCCGCCGGGGTGCCTGCGTGACTGGCCTACATGCTCTGGCACTGGGGGCTCGCGTCGGCACCCCTAAGGACTATGACCCCCGGGTCACTCCGAGATGGGAGCAGGTCTTCGGAAGGGCATCTTGCCTAGTCCACCTGGCAGCTGGGCGTCGGGTCTTCCCCACCGCTGCCAGGACCGTGGGATTCAGTAAGGGCTTGGACTGGAGGCTGGGGCAACGGGCTACTCTGACCATGCTACCGCGGCATGATCAGTCTCTTCAGACAGGCAGAGAGACGTCGCAAGGGCAGGGCAGCACGAACTTAGGGACCGGCAGTCCTAACGGAGGATCAGTGCTTTGGCCCCCTGGCGACGTGTCGTTCCCGGGGGGTGACACATGTCAACTTATGACACATGCACGTTTTTGCCTATAAATAGTGGACTCCGGAGCTTTTTCATAGATCGCTCTCTCATTTTGAGCTTTTCACTTTCTCTCTCTAAAAAGACATTCTCTCTGGAATTCTAGTGAGAGAAACACACTTGGCTCACGTCCACGAACCCTCGACGCTGCACCCTTGTCACGGACTGTAGACTGTCGGTCCTGTTCATCGTCACCCTGCCTGCGCAGCGCTGCCAGCCCTCACGACCTGTCTGGGGAGCCTTGCCCTCGGCCCTTACGCCGTCCTTGCTGTCTCCCGCGTTGCCTATCTGGAAGCTGACTCAGACCGCATCCTTTGTGGCACCTCCACGTAGCATCGAACCATTTTCCGCATCATCACATATATAAAAGGCTCTAAGATCATCCACATAGGTTCCACTTAGAAATAGTACTGCTAGAAAGCTCCCTTGGTCTTTTCATTTGCTTTGATCTTCACAACTGGTTAAAAAATTTCCCAGCATTCCTCATGGCAGACACACCAGCAGTTTCAAACTGCATTATTTGAGTTTCAGTCTCACATGAAAGATTTTGCCTCCCTCACTTAGATATATGAGCAGTCTCAACTTTCAAAGCATGCATAACATGTAAGCGTGACAAAAAAAGACTAGAATAGACAAAAGCAGTAAAAAAAAGTTAGTGATACTGAAGAATCAATTACTGTTGCCAAAGTATGCTACTGCCTTCCTTCAGTGAGATGGTTTATGAGTAGTCTATTGTTATGTTCTAATGGCATCGTGCTGTGATACTTTTTGTTGTTGTTATTTTCCTTGTACTAGCTTTCTGATAGCTGACTAAATGATACTTCATCAGCTAAATGAAGAGACTTGTTGAAATTACAATTAATGCGCTACCACGTAACATGTAGTGGGTTCGAAAACATACCGTATGAAGTCTCCTAATTTTCCGACGATGGATCCTTGTTGTTACGAGCCTCCAACACGCTTGTTTTTCGCAGGTACGAAAATGGCTACTAGAGTCGAGTTCTTCGTCCACGAACCAAATCCTAACTTGGTGATTGCTCTAGAGAGAGTGCTATAGAGAGATGGATTGTCTTGTGACTTATTGTCTGTCACCTGTAATTTATTGAGATATCTCTAGTCTTTATATAGAAATAGTATTTAGAGACAGACTTTACCTCAAACACTTAAGAGATAAATATGTATTTATCTCAAACACCTATGAGATAAATATTGTATTGATCTCAAACACTTAGGTGATAAATATCCTCTAAATAACTGTAATTATCTAGACTAATAAATACACGTTATCTGTTAGTGGGCGGATAATGGTTCCACTGACCCAATTTATTAACAGCTCTCACTCGCCCACACACAGGGCAAATAAATCGTGTAGTCCCTCCTTATCTCTTGTCCACTCATCTCCTCATACAGGAAATGGAACGTGCGACCTACGAGAAACGATATTTAGTTGATGAGTATTGTATTAAGTTATCACCAAACTAACAAAATACATCACTTAAAAAATCTCGTATGTACCCCAGATAGTTCAACTACACCAAATTAAACACTCTCAAATCCCTTATAGTGAGCAGTGTTAAACCTCTCCTATGTTATGCACTACAAGAAAAAGGGTTTTAGCGACGGGGTAATCCGTCGTAAAAGCCAAAAATTCGTCGCTAAAATAATTAGCGACGGATTTACCGTCGCTAAATATCCCTGGTATAAAAGCCCGTCACTAATAGTTTAGCGACAGAATTTTTAAATCCGTCGCTAAATATGTCATTTTTACCGATGGATTTATTTTTAATTAGCGACGAATATTCCGTCGCGAATTATATTTTTTAGCGACGGATTTATATTTTCAAGACGGAATATTCCGTCGCTAAAAAACTTATTTAGCGACGGAATATTCCGTCGCTAAATAATTATTCCGTCGCCAAAAGTCAATTTTTTTTTTATTTTTCAATTACCTAGACCTGTAATACAATTTTCAAATCTCAACAACAATGCGCAATAATCAATACAGAAAGAAATATATATAATCAATTATAAAAAATATTTATAATAAAAAAATTCATATATGTACAAGCCGGGAACCAGATATAGCCGGTTAGGAGAGGGGAGAAGAGTACAAGCCGGGCACCGGGGGGGGGGGAAGCTAGGAACGGGCACGGGAAGGGGCTCATCAGGGGTTCCCGAGTCCCGGATCTGGATCCTGCTGATCCGGGGCCGGGGCGGCCTGTCCAACAGTGCCCTGCTCCCTGATCATCCGGCACACCACTGTAGCAATGCGCTGGATCTCCTCGTCGTCCAACTGAGGTCGAGGAGCCGGTGTCTGTGGAGGGGCAGCAGGGGGTGAGGACGCACCTATCACGGCACAAGCAGTCATGCTAGGCAGGCCGCGTATGCGGCCTTTCGGCCGATTCCGACCTCCGGCATATCCAGCCATCGCTTCAACCCCCCAGTACTCGCAGCCGTACTAGTGGACGCTGATGGCTGTCAGAACTGCTGCTCGGACCCCCTTAGCTGTTCATACGAGGCCTGCAAAAATAGTGGTTTAACGATATTTTAGGGCATTAATTAACGAAACAGACATTGAGGATATAAAGAAAAAACATTAACTTAAATAAATTGACTCACATCGATCCGCTGGGCAATATCTGAAATATAGTCGTCCGCCCGGTGCGTCTCGTCCTTGTCCTTCTTCCGCACGTGCGTCTGATTATACATCAGAGCTACGACCTCATCGTCCTCCAGATCCGGGTGCTCGACAGCGTTCTTGTGTCGGACGATGTCGTGTGGCACCGACCCCCCCGTGTGCGTCGGATCTTTGTTCTGTCTGTTCTCAGTCCCGCTCTTACTCTTGGCGTCCCAACCTGGATCCGCAGCCCACCGATCTATCATCTCCCCCCATACACGGTGAGATATCCAATATGGGGGATATCTCGCCATGTCCGTCATCGGGGCACCCGCGGGCAGCGCCTTCTTCTCCCGGTCCCGTGCATCGTGGAGCCATCGACGGTAATTCTTGCCGATGTAGGCAAAGAAAGCCTGCTGCCCCAGTACCTGCTGCTGAGGCGTGTCAAATGTGAACCCCTCCTGTAAGGCATTCAATAACACAAATTAACAACATAAAACAAGCTGTAATTTAACATTTACTAACGCTGAAAAAAATACTTCACCGTACCAGCCACTCCTCCCATAGGACCTCCCTCGCAGCGGCATCCCAGTCCTTCCAGTACAGGCGTGGCTCGAAGAATCGGCCCTGCACAAGAACGCCGATCTTTGTCCTCGCCATATTCTCCAGGATCCTGCCAAAGAAATAATTAAATTAATTAATACAATTCAAATATAAATTAACACCCCAAAATTTTGTAATAAGGCATGAGGTGATATTTTTAGTACTTACAGGCCCTCCTACGTGAGCGTAACTCTCTGTTTACGCTAGGGGGTCGATGCGTACCCCCGTGTCGGACCACGGCCTCGTCGAGATCCTACAAAACACAGACATTAATACAGTTCAAATATAAGGCTAGCGAAAATGTACGAAACACCGTTATCAACTATACCTGAGGTAGAACCCACGGAAGATGGAGAATGCACGCGCGTGTGGGATGAATCTGCGTTGGGCTGGGGCAACGGCTTGAGCTGGGGCTGGGGCGACGGCGATGGCTGGGGCTGGGGCGACGGTGACGGCGACGGCTGGGGCTGGGCCCCCGATGGCTGTCCGCAATCACTCTGTGCCTCGTCATCAGTAGGCAATGACGAGGTGGGACTAACCGGGGAGGAAGCAGCTCGGCGTCCAGCCCGGCCACGAATAGCCTGTATCCTATCCATATCTGACTTGATATAGATTATATACAAAGACATTAACACGTGAAAAATAATAATTTAGGCATAAATCATCATCGGCACTATATATATATATATATATATATATATATATATATATATATATATGAACGGATGTGCAAAAACACATCAATAAACACCAAGTTCTAAAATGTTACTACATTTTTCCCGTGATGTTACAACATTACAAGTCAATCATTTTCAGTTTGCGAATCATCTTCATCACTTTCCTCGTCGCCCTCTTCTTCGTGGGACTCGTCGTCCTCTTCATCTTCTAATTCATCCTCTTCATCAGTAGACTCGGTCACATCATCTCCAACACTTTCAACATCTAAAAATACTTCATCATCTACGACTTCTTCTCCCACAAGAAGTGTTGTTGGAAGAGGAAGATCGTCCTCCTCGTTGTTGACCTCAACAGGAAACAAGACACGTGGTTGGTCGGCTTGAAAGGAGTCTAGCTCACTGTCATATGTCACGGGCAATTTCTTGGACTTGATAGTTGTATACCAATGAGATTTGGGATTGGCGACGTCCTCCGCGTAAAAGACTTGTACAGCTTGACTAGCAAACACAAAGGGCTCGTCTGATGCAAGTCTTGACTTGACATTGACATCTACAATCCCTTGAGAGCTAACACGGATTCCTCTACTGCATGTGACATCGAACCACGTACACTTGAACATTACCAGGCGGTTTTGGGAACCCAGATATGTTAGCTCAACAATCTCATCTAGCTCTCCGTAAAAATCTATGCAATTCTCGGCATAACAGTCGCCGTTGACCAAGACTCCACTGTTTTGGGTTTGTTTTGTTCGGTCATCATCTTTTACGTTAAACCTAAACCCGTTGATGATATAGCCTCCGTAACAGGATGTTTGTTTGTTAGGGCCTTCGGCTAGTAATTTCAAGCAGGAGGCCACTGGTCTATCCATTGACTGAACCTATTGTAGATGACGGTAAAAATTAAGGATAAATCAGTATACTAATTGGCCACAGAACTGTATATAACACATAATATAATTTCGTTAAATAATCTTACACGGATTTTGAACCACTGTACAAATTGTGATTTCCGATGAGATTCAAGTCCAGCGGGATCAGTGATTAAAGATTCCGCATCGAACTCACTGCAAACCAATATGCATTTAACTCGCTTAACACACACTTTCAATTATGTACAGCAATGTAAGTGAATTAAGACTTTAACTTACTCAACGAATGCCGAAACTTCATCGCAATTTAGAAGGGCATATATTGTTGTAGCACTGTACTCTTCATCTGTTAGCCATCGAGTATACGTTCGGCCGAACGGACTCCCTGGCTGCTTGAATATTGACAATTGCCCTTCCAAATTTGTGCTTGCTCCGGGATCATTTTGGCCTAGTTGATTTAACCTTGTACCAACATTAGGCCCGAAATATTGACTACAAAAGTTTACAAGTTCTTCCGTTACGTAAGCCTCCGCAATTGAGCCTTCAACCCGAGCCTTATTACGGACTTTTTTCTTTAAATGGAACATGAACCTAGAAGTTTAGCGAATCGAGTTAGGTGGAATATCAATGATAACAGATGTCGCATTAAGTGTAAACAAATAACTGTAACAATTTAAGGATTACCTCTCGAAGGGATACATCCACCGATATTGCACGGGTCCACCCATCTTAGCTTCATATGCCAAGTGAACAGGCAGATGCTCCATTGAATCAAAGAACGAAGGTGGGAAGATTTTCTCCAGCTTGCAAATCGTCACCACAATGTTCTTCTCAAGCACTTCCATGTTACTCACCCGGATTGTAGAAGAGCATATATCTCGAAAGAAATGAGATAATTCAGTCAAAGTCTCGCAAACAACCCGTGGCAACAGTCCCCGGAAGGCAATAGGAATGAATCTCTCCATGAATACGTGGCAGTCGTGACTCTTCATCCCTTGGAACTTGCATTCCGATACATTGCAACAACGAGATATGTTGGACGCAAACCCATCCGGAAGCTTCAAATTCTTAACCCACTGACAGACCTTCTCCACCTATTTCTTGTCTAGACAGTAAGGTGCTTTCGGAAGTATGGTCCTCCCACTGACTGTCCGAGGATGCAATTCACGGCGTACACCCAACTGTTGTAGATCCCTTCTCGCTTTAAGGTGATCTTTCGATTTGCCCTTGACATTCATCACTGTGTTGAACACATTATCAAAAATGTTCTTCTCAATATGCATCACATCCATGTTGTTTCGGATAACGAGCGTCCTCCAGTAGGCTAACTCCCAGAAGATACAAAATTTTCTCCAGTTGTGCTCTTTCCCGAACCCTGCAATCTTCCGATCCGGCACACCCTTACCGTGTGGTATGTCAGTATCAAGTGCCTCCAGGTGTGAGAGTACTTCTTCACCAGATGGGTAGTCCAGTGTGACAACCTCACGCTCGATTGTCCCGTCAAATTTATCCTTCTGCCTACGAAACTGATGGCCCGGTGGCAAAAGCTTACGGTGACATCCGAACCACGAGGCCTTTCCGCCGTGCTTTAACGTATGACCGGGGTTCACGCCCATACAAGCAGGGCATGCTAGCTTCCCATGTGTGCTCCAGCCACACGTCATTCCCAATGCGGGGAAATCATGTATAGTCCACATCAAAGCAGCCCTCATCTGAAAATTTTGTTTAAGGGATGCATCATATGTTTCGACTCCATGATTCCATAATTGTTTTAACTCATCAATCAACGGCCTTAAATACATATCTATGTCCTTACCGGGACTCTTCGGCCCCGGAATAAGCAACGACAAGAACATATACGGCTTCTTCATGCACATGCCTGGTGGAAGGTTGTAAGGGACAATAATAACAGGCCAACAGGAGTAAGGCGTGGTAGACTGACCGAAAGGGTTGAACCCATCGGTTGCCAGAACAAGTCTAACATTCCGAACTTCCTGAGCAAAGACTGGATGCCTGCGGTCAAACTCCTTCCACGCCTCTCCATCAGCTGGGTGTGTCAGCACATCGGCATCGTTGCTGCGAGTCTCACGGTGAGCCCTCATATGTTCAGCTATACTGGAGGAGTAGTACATTCTCTGAAGCCGTGGTGTGACCGGGAAATATCGCAATATCTTCCATGCAATGTTTTTCTTCTTCCCTTTGTCCGGTTTGTACCTCGAATGATCACATACTGGACATACTGACAAATCCTTATTCTCTTTCCAGAATAATACACAATCGTTATTGCACGCATCTATCCGGTCATAGCTCAACCCAAGTTTCCTCATCATCTTCTTTGCGTCATAGTACGACGGCGGTAGCTTTTCACTTTCGGGCAGTATTTCTTTGATGAAGGTAACAAACTCGTTAAAACCTTTCTCACTCAGCCCGTGGTCTGATTTCAACTGTAATAACCTACTAACCGCAGACAGCCGTGTGTGTTTTGGAGCTCCATCCCACAGCGGCTCTTCCGCAGCTCTCAACAACTCATAATACTGATGAGCCCCCTCGATCGGCGGTTGTGGACTGTCGTTACCCCAGTCAACATTAGCATGCCCAGCATCCATAATCATATCTCGGAAATCATATCGTGCCTCCTCCCTAACTTCAGTTTGACTAGCCAGGTTGGACGACAATACTATCGTTTCCCCGTGCTGCGTCCACCTTGTGTATCCACCCATAAAACCGTACCGACGAAGATGCCATTTTACTTCAATTCTTTTTCTCCAGTGCAACAACTCACATCTACCGCACGGACACCTTATCTTATCAAGGTCAACATGTGCAGGATGCGCATAAGCGAAGTCGAGAAATTCGTCAACGCGACACTCAAAATCTTCAGCATTCTTCCTTTTCATCCAACTTCGATCGACTGACATGACGACTGAATTATCGTACTGTATACCACCTTCAATTATGACCAGTGATTAGGCATTGCCGATGTAAATATGAATGCATGAATGTTACAACATGTCTACATATTTTCCCTCCACTCTTGAACAGGTAGTGGTCCTATCCCATTCAGAAAAGCACATGTTTATAAAATAGTGAATAACTCATGCTTAGTCCCATGTCTGTGGAAAATTCGGCAGCACCTCCCCGCATTTCTCCAAGTACACCACATCGATTAGGTGTTCTAACATTCATCTAACCTTGCTCAGGAAGGTTTGACGGATGTTAGAACACCAGATCTGTATGCACCCGGAGAAACACACGAGAACGTGTACCATATATCCACGACATAGAACATAAAGCATGAGTCAAAATATTGTTTTATAAACAATTAGCTTTTCCAAACTGTCCAAACTGGACATCCAAAGGCTCATTACAAGGCATTACTTTGTAATGAGTACCTTTGAACAGGAACTAAGGGTTTCTATGCATGCATGTGTTCAGAAATTGATAAGATATGCAAGAATCTTTCCGAAATATCAAAACTACAGAATGATCGTTGCATATGTTACCAATTCCACATTAAATAGAACTCGTTGGCAACGAGTTGAACCATCTCGTTGCTAATGGACTTCTCAAAACAACAATTAATATAAAGAAGGCAGGGTTTGTAAACAATGAGTAATTGAACCATCTCTGGGCAACATGGAGTAATTATGGGATGTACAAGGGCTAATTAGGGCTAACTGGGTTATTAGGGTTAATTACGATTATTAATTATAGCTGATTAGGGTTGATTAGGACTAATTAGGGTTATTTAGTCCTAATTAGGGTTTAATTGTGCCGAGTAGTGATGATTAGTCCTAATTAGGGCTAATTGGGCTTAATTGGGTTATGTTAGGGCTAATTAATGTTAATGAGGGATAGTTTCGGATAATTATAGCTAATTAGGGTTGATTAGGACTAATTAGAGTTATGTAGTCCTAATTAGGGTTTAATTTTGCCGAGTAGTGCTGGTTAGTCCTAATTAGGGCTAATTAGGCTTAATTGGGTTATGTTAGGCTAATTAATGTTAATGAGGGCTAGTTTCGGATAATTATCGCTAATTAGGGTTATTTAGTCCTAATTAGGATTTTGATGGTGCCGAGTAGTGTTGATTAGTCCTAACTAGCGTTAATTAAGCATAATTGGGTTATGTTAGTGCAAATTATGACTAATTAGGCTAACTACAATCAATATGCGCGGGTTTTGGGTTCATTTGGGCTAATTTGAGGTAATTACAACTAATTTGAATTTTATCAGGTTCTTAGGGTTAATTAAAACTAATTAGGCTCGTTAGAGCTAATTAGGGTTAATTGATTTACTAAAATATTGTTAATCAG
>JAVXUP010004913.1:0-24470 GCA_033070095.1 Escallonia herrerae | reverse complement strand
CAGTTTAGCTTACCGAATGTTAACAATTTCCTTGGCAACATGTCATAGGCCAATACAGGCATTCTCCCAACCAAGGGCAGATCACTGAATGGTTCGAGTGTGAGCTTTTCTCCTTATAACACCAGTGTAAAGGTCACTTATCGGCTCAAACTGTACCATATACCTTTTGCCCGTAAGTAGGAAGTTAATAACGTGGAATCACTGTTGCGTATTCAAGTCATTTAATATACCAAGAGACCAGGAGGACTCTTTAGTGTGGAGTTGAGAACTTGATCGAGAGATCGCTTGAGCCCAGGAGGACCAAGGGCCTCGAATGTGTGGCTCTAAAAAACGTGGGTCGGGGTGAGACATGCACGTGTGTGAGGTATGAAAATAAAAGTGCAAGTGCCACATTTATGTCACATTGTACACACCACAAAATACAATAAAGCCAAAAACCAGGAAAAACTTTTCAAGTCTAGTCCTCTTAGTGTTTTTTGGTCCTTAGCAAAGTCGCCACTATGGCGAACCGCCTCAAAAAATACCAAAAGATTTTACGAGTCAATCTTAAGAAAATAAGAAAAATTCTAAAATGACTCTATGGTGCCAAAAAGGACGACTAGTCTATCGGAACCAAGAGAGGGGTCCAAGGACTAAGTTATGCAACGGGAAGGTGTTAGGCACCCGTCGTGCCCTTTCGGTCCCTACTTTATTTCTAATTATTATTGGCCTTAAAAACACATAGAATTCAAAATACAGTAAGACTCACCCTAAGTTAATTTTTAGTTTTTTGGCTTGAACTCGACAACAAGGGTTGAATTACCTACACATCCGATCGAACTAGTCAAAATTAAAATCGCCATAGTTTGACTCTAGTCCTATAGGAAGTAGTCTATAATTCAAACCTAGACTTAGACAAAGAAAATAACTGAGAAAAGACTATTTTTAATGTTTTTGAATAGAAATGCAACTACAGAAGGGGAAACAATATAGATCATTATTATTGAAGCTACTCTAGAAACTTATAAATATACCTCGAGAAGGCGCTTGCTTAGAAGATTTCGGAATTCCTTATGATGAATTCATGATGCATGTGACTTGTGTATATAGAGAAGTGAAATATGAAGTGCTAAATTCCACTTATAGATGATGTACCATTTCTATGAAAGAACTAGTATAAAAGTTCTAGAGAGAAAAGCTTGTCCCATGAAAATATAGGCCAATGGCCCTTTTCATAGTGGTCTAGGATACAATAAATGGTAAAGATGATCATATCAATATTTGATTTGAAAATAAGGCAGAATATTTGATAAGAATCGCAGATTAAAAAAAGTCAACTAACGGGTCGGTTAGTCAAAAATCGGTCGCTTCACTCCATATCTTAAAAATATTTTTTTCCAAAATTTGAGAAATTATCTGACCTAATCCGGTAATTATATCTGATTTATTAGAACTAGATTCGGAAATTATCTTCATATCTCACATAAATTAAGGATTACTCAAATGTATCAAGGATAAATCACAAGATTTTTTCAAGTCATCTAATTAATTACAATCTCTTGACCTTAACTTGAGTTAAACCTAACTATCTAGGCTAGTTATCAGACCCGGCTTAATTTAGTTTGGCTTAACTAACTGGACTAGAGTGACTAGCACTACTGAATTGAACTGACAAAGTTGAATTAAGTAAATAAGGCCTATTACTTAATATTAGGTTTACACCAAACATTAAATAATCAGTTGTTTTATTAATAAAACCCAACATAAATTAATAAAAAGATATAATAAATCTACAAAATTGGGATGTCTACATAATTGAACTGGATTGAAATGCAATTGACTCGACTGGATTACCCTACTGCCTATCAGCTGCCTCACGGAGCCCCCTTTCTTATTTTGGGCGTAACTTTCTCTAGGAAAATATAATCGAGGTGCCATTTTTTGTGTTGGAAAGGTAATAAAAACGTTTGAAAAGCTTAGATAAAAAAACATTTCACTTATTTTCAAGAACCACACTTGTGTGAATGATTATGAACTCACATGCGCACAAGGTGTCCTAAGGTCTTTTTAGGCCATAGCCATTAATCAAAGCATCAAACCAAGATTAGTTACATAGTAATAAATACTAATCATAATTGAAAGGAACTTCGCCTATGAACTGTTTATCGCTCTTTGACGTTAGACTTGGTGAAGCTTCTATAGTATGTCCACTAAAGCTTTAAGCTCCTTTGACTTTAATCCACGTATCATACTTCTTAAATGTGTCTTCATGAGCATTTATGCATATACGTCCTAAGAATTCATTGAAAGCACGCATTAGAATATAATCAATATGTTGTTATCATTAAAACTAGATGTAAGCCTAAGTTATTCAACTGTAAGGCTAACAATCTTCCATTTTTTTATTGATGACAAGCATAGATTCTATATGAGCTAAGATGTATCAATAATAGTCAATTAAGTACAACAATCTCACTTAAAGCATGCAATCATCTCTAGTATACTCAAGATATGTAATTTATCTAGTATAGCAATTAAGCTCATAGCTAGCTTCCCATAACTAAAACAAGATATGCTCTTCCTCTAATGTGATCTCAAAATCACACAATCATATAGCATAGAATCAACATCATTTCTCCCTCTTTGTCATCAACAAAAAGACAAGGGTATGCTATGCGTGTCTTATTAAGAAAAAGTTTGGGGGCTATTTTGCGATTGTGAAAAATAGGATACATATGTCAAACTTTTAGAAAAAAAAATGTCATAAGATGTTGCAACCTCCTTCTAGGATGGTGACTAATCTAATTAAAAGATAAATAAGTGAATAAAGTTTTAAGAAAATTTAAAGAAAGAAAAGATAAAGGAAAGAAACACAAGAAAAAGAAAGAAGAACATAAAAATAGAAAATAGAGAGAAGATGAATAGGACTTCGGTTGGGGGGAGAGAGGGACAAAGAGGGGAGGAAGGAAGAAAGAAAGAAAGAAAGAAAGAAAGAGAAAGAGAAGAAGGACTTTGTGAAGATAATCCCTTCAATTTTAGTGAGTGATTTTTAAAGTGTGTGTGTGTGTGTTCACTATGCAGGCAGTGTGTGCGTTTGTGCTGTATGTGTGCACGCGCGGATGAGTGAGAAAGGGGAAGGGGAGTAGCCATAGGATAGTTTGTGTGTGTGTGGGGGGGGATGAATTAATTAAGGTTATAAAATGTGTGTATTGATGAGGTTTATGTGTGCCTTCAGTCTGTTGCTGGGAGGGGGCGCATGTGTTTGATGTGGGAAGTGTCTGTTTGTATGACAATGTAGTGTGTGTGTGTGTGAGAGAGAGAGAGAGAGAGAGTGTGTGTGTATGTGTGTGTGTGATTCTGGGTGGGTGGGTGAATTTGTGTGTTAGGATGTGTGGGTGTGCGTGTGGAGGGGGGTTAGGATGTGTGGGGTTGTGAAATGTGTATATATGTGTGTGGGTATTACGAAGTGGAGGAGTGTGTCAATGTAAGTGGGTTTGTGTGTGTGTGTGTGTTAACTAGAAAAAAGGGGGCTACCAAGAGGATGAAGAACAAGGGATGAAAAGTAAAGTCAATTAGAGGTATTAAAGTGTCGCTAAAAATCCTTTAATATTATAGCAGTTCAATAAGTGATTCTTAAAGGCCATATTTTTTAGCAGATTCTGTGTTCGCGAAGGACGCTAAATAGTTGTATATGTAAAAAATAGGTTCTCAATCTATATAATATAGCAAATCAGGTTATTTTTATCCAAAAGTTTTAAGAGAGCCTTATGTTATTGATATGTCTCAATTTTTAAATTTTTGTGTCATTTTGAGACCGATAACTATTTTTAGCTGAACCGACATCTGCGTGCCCAATTCAGATATCAGTTATGGGTTTCCAAGCGAAAATTTTCGAAACACTTTTTTTTTGGGGTTCAAAAATGACTTCAGGCTGCTAAAAGGGTGTTCTAAAATGTTTTTGAGAATTTTTAAGTGCGAGGGCCACCATGGAGTGTTTTGGTAATTTTTCACCTGAGATACAGTGTTTTGGTAATTTTACGTACAAGAAGTACTTTTTGGTAGATTCACATGTAATAGGGATATTTAGGTGATTTTACTTGCGGAAAGGATGTTTTGGTGATTTAGATACGAGAGGGGTATTTTTGGTAATTTTACACGCGAGAGATATTTTGGACATTTTACATACCCAAGAGTGGGTCATTCTGAGATCACGATTGAGTTCGTATTGGGTTTAGTCGTAAAGTAGATTGTATTCTAATAATTGGATTGTTCCATTTAGGTTAACGCAAAGGAATTTTTAGTTAAGATAACTTAACTTCGAATCCATGTAAGGATATCTATCTGAACCCTGAGGTAAGGACTTTTGAACTATTTTTTGTAATTGTGGCTATTTTGTAATCGTGAAAAATAGGTATACATGTATCAAAGTTTTAGAAAAAAATTTCATAAGATATTGCCACCTCCTTCTACGGTGGTGACTAATCTTATTAAAAGATAAATAAGTGGATAAAGTCTTTAGGAAAATTTAAAGAAAGGAAAGGAAAAACAAAGTGAAAAAGAAAGAGAAACAGAGAAATGGAAAACACCAAGAGGAAGAATAGGACTTCGGCAGGAGGATAAAAATAGGGAGAGAAAAGCGAAGGAGGAAGGAAGAAAGAGAGAGAAAGAGAAGGAGGAGGAATTCATGAAGATAATTGAGTGATTTTTGGGGAAAGTGTGTGTTTTCGGTGTGTGTGAGGCGTGTGTGCGTTCACTATGTAGCGTGTGTGTGCGTTTCTATGTGCATGTGCGTGCATTAGTGAGGAAGGGGAGAGGGAGCAGCCATTGTGCTGTTTGTATGAGTTTGTGTATGTGTGTGTGGGTTAAATTAAGGTACAAGAGTGTGTGTATTGATGAAGTTTAAGTGTGTTTTTCATTGTGTTGCCAAGGGGGTGTATGTGTTTTTGGTGTGTGAAGTGTGTGTGTGTGGATCTAGGGGTGTGAAGTGTATATGTGTGTGTGGGTAAAGGGAATGGAGGAGCGTGTTAATGTAAGTGGGTTTGTGTAAGACCCCAAATAATTAGTAAATAAGTTATTGTTATGTTTAGGGCACCTTAGCAAATTTTATTACTTTGGGGGTATTCTAGAATAAGTAATGAATATTTAGGAGTCTTTTAATTAATTATCAAACTTAGAGACTTTTAAGGGCTAGCCAAGTCTGTTTACGATATATTTAGTTTTGGTTACAGAGAAATAGAAGAAGGAGGAAACTAGGGTTTTGGAGGATTGCAATCTTCTGTGCACAATTGGTAAGATTCTTGAACCCACTTTTATAAGGATGAATTAGATGATATTAGAATTGTGATTGTTAAGATTTTAACGTAAGTGGGTTAATTATAATATCTAGGTTTTGAGGTTTTCGGAAGCGATCGCAAATTTGGTGAAGACTATTATATAAATTTGAGGTAAGGGTTATACGCATTACATCCCTTCTGATTCAATTTTATAACTCTGTGTGTTTAATTGAATCTTTTTTCTTAGACATTGATTTTCTTTGCGTTGATTGAATTTGAACGTCATAATGTAATAATAGCTTACGACGGTCATTGTTGATATTATGTCAATGTTTGTACCGTTAAGTACAGTATTTGCTTTTCTTCGTTGACCGACTACCTGTCAAGATTATTTATTGCTTATCTTCGTTGTACCATAACGTGAATATAGCCTTCAGGTTCATGGGCCACTTGGTTCCAATAATCAGAAATCATGTTTCCGATGTTCTTTTGCCTAGGAAGGAGTGAAAAATTCAACTTTTCTTTCAAAGCCACCACTTAGCCGTGCATTTGTGCTTATGTGGCACACCATGTGTCCTTTAATCATCATTGGTCCCTGTCCTTTGATACTCTTTTGGCCTTATAATTTTATCTGGATGGTTTTTGGACTCATACGAATTCCGATTTAAGCATTTCAACTTCTATTAAAATCGTCTTTTCGTTCTCTTCGATTCGAGCCTAATATCGAGTAGTTTCTGAAATCGTTAAGTTACCCTACTTGAAATACAAAGTTTTGATATTTTACGATTCTTATGCGTTTGAGATATTTTGCAGTCCATTGGACCCTTTTGAATTGAACTAATATTTAGAACCTTCACGTGCTTAGGTTAACGTGATACCATGACATGATATGGCAATTGCTACCGGTATGCAAACTTTGAACTTAGAACCTTCACGTACTTAGGTTAACGTGCTTTACAGTCACGTATTACGTGATTGTATCGTATTTGATAATTAGTTCAATAATTCGAATGTGTTCTTTTAACTTTGACTTTGATTTGATATTTGACGGATTGGAATGTCCCGAAGTGGGATTATTGGTCGTGCTAAGATTCTCAATCGTCTTTGCACTTTGTTGTCATATGTTTTGTTGGACTCAGCTATAAATTATTGGATTCCTGCGTTGTACTCTGTGGGTGTGTGCGTGTGATCTTTGCTGAGCTTTGTGCTCACCCCCTTTCTCCTCCCATTTCAGGTAATTAAGCCGAGACATCAGTAGAGGAGTTATCTATAAGCATGAGTCAGAGTTGTTCTTTAATTGTAGACTCTTTTTAGTTACTTGAAAATGAGAACTTGTAATAGTGTGATTAAGTAGCTTTTGGTAACCCCAATGTTTGGGAAGTGACTATTGTTATTAGATTTTTGCTGCATTTATTAGACTTTGAGGATAAATACAAATGCTTTTGATTTGGGATACATTTAGAGCTCTGATTATCATTTTGAGGTTATGTTCTTGGTAAAATTCTTTGGATATTATATTTCTGGTAAGCAGGAATATTTTGAAATAGTATGTGTAGGTCCGCCTCCGGGTTGGGGCGTGACAGATTTGGTATCAGAGCATAGGTTTAAGATTCTGTAGACTCTTAGACTTAAGCTTTCATTGATTTGGATAAATTTTATGATGTTTGAGATATAGTTCTGAGTAGTCTAGTTTTAGTGGTACTTCTGTTTAAAGCGTTTATACAATAAGTTGTGATCTTATAAGTTTTTCGCTATCTCAGGAACTATGCCGCCGCGTGCAGCTAGAGGGGGTACTAGAGGCGGTCGTAGGGGTAATAATGTCACTGGGGTCAACGTGGAAGCAGAAGCCCCTCCAGCTCCGTTAACTGCTGATACCATTAAGGCATTTAACCGCCTAAATTGTCCGACATTTGTTGGTGCAAACAAGCCGGAGGATGCAGAGGCTTGGTTGAGTAAGTTAGAAAAGAGGTTTAAGCTTCTGAATATCACCGATCGTCAAAAAGTGGACCTCGCGGTGTACCAGTTAGAGAACGAGGCTGACCAGTGGTGGAAGATGGTCGAGAGAACTCTAACTACAGCGGAGGAGCAGGCATTAACTTGGGATCGTTTTCAGGAGATATTTCTTGACAAATATTTCCCCAGAAACGTGAAGGATGATATGGTAGAGGAGTTTTTGAAACTGGAACAAGGAGATAATGAAACAGTCAAGGATTATGAGGCCAGATTTGCCAGGTTGTCGAGGTTTGCAACACATGTTATAGATACTGAAGAGAGACGTGCAACAAGGTTTAAGAATGGACTAAAATATGGCATCCGAAAGTTCTTGACAGCTGTGACTCTAGACACTTATGGCCAAGTCCTGGATAAGGCTCAGAGGGTGGAGAAAGATGTTGAGGCCGGGCGCAAGTATTTCAGGGATCAGAGGCAGAAAAGAGAAAGAGAAGAGAGTGGCTCCAAGGGCAAGGATGTGGTTCAGCAACCCAAGAGGAGGAACAATAATCTGGCTATCAAGGAACCTGCTCAGAATACTCAGAAGCCAACAGTAGCTTGCAAAACTTGTGGGAAGAACCATAGTGGTGTTTGTTATTGGGAGAGTGGCGCATGCTTTAATTGCCAGCAACAAGGACACAGGATCCGAGATTGCCCTCAACCGCTGAAGCCCCAGTTTATTCAGGGTAGGGGACTGCAGAACCGGTTACCGGGAACTAATCAGGCGACAACTACTCGGGCTAGAGCTTATGCCTTAACAGAGAAGGATGCCACTGCATCTAACGATGTAGTGACAGGTACATTCTACATATGTTCATCTAGAGCCTATTGTTTAATTGACCCTGGTTCCACGTTTTCGTATGTCTCCACATCTTTTTCTCGCCAGCTTGGTATTGAGTTACAATCCCTAGATAGTGGGATTTCTGTTAGTACTCCAGTTGGAGTTTCTTTTGATGCCTCCTCAGTTTATAGATCTTGTGATGTGAGAGTAGGTGATAGGGATCTACCTGCAGACCTTATACCGTTAGAGATGCATGATTTTGATGTGATTTTGGGCATGGACTGGTTGGCTGCCTATCATGCCAGAGTTGATTGCTACTTGAAACAAGTAGTGTTTTGCATTCCCGATCTGCCTGAGTTAGTATGTCAGTGTTCTAGACCTGTTGCACCTCCTTGCACTATATCAGCATTAACAGCTAAAAGGCTTCTTAGGAAGGGTTGCATGGGGTTCTTAGCCCATGTTTATGATACTCGTTCGGCTAGTGGGGATTTAAATAGTATTTCGGTTGTGAAGGATTTTACAGATATTTTCCTAGAAGATCTCCCAGGGCTTCCTCCAGATAGAGAGATAGAATTCTCTGTCGATCTTATTCCTGGGGCAGCTCCTATTTCTAAGGCCCCATATCGTATGGCTCCAGCGGAATTAAAAGAGCTAAAGGTTCAGCTTCAAGATTTATTAGATATGGGTTTTATTCGTCCAAGTGTTTCTCCTTGGGGTGCACCCGTGTTATTTGTTAAGAAGAAGGATGGGTCTATGAGAATGTGTATTGATTACAGGGAGTTAAATCGCATCACTGTGAGGAATAAATATCCTTTACCAAGGATAGATGACTTGTTTGATCAGTTACAAGGAGCTCAATTCTTTTCGAAGATTGATCTCAGATCTGGTTACCACCAGTTAAAGATCAAGAAAGAGGATATCCCTAAAACTGCTTTTAGAACGAGGTATGGGCATTATGAGTTTCTTGTCATGCCATTTGGTTTAACTAATGCCCCTGCCGCATTTATGGATTTGATGAACAGGGTGTTCAAACGATTCCTTGATCAGTTCGTGATCGTTTTTATTGACGATATCCTTATTTATTCAAGAAGTCAAGAAGAACATGAGCAACATTTGAGACAAGTTTTGCAGGTACTAAGAGATCAGAAACTCTATGCAAAATTCAAGAAGTGTGAATTTTGGCTAGAGCAAATATCTTTTTTGGGTCACGTAGTGACAAAGGATGGAATTTCTGTAGATCCATCAAAAATAGAGGCCGTGGTGAATTGGAGTAAGCCGACTTCTGTGACTGAGGTTCGTAGCTTTCTGGGACTAGCTGGGTATTATCGTCGTTTTGTTGAGGGATTTTCAAGCATTGCTAGCCCTTTGACTCAGTTGACTCAAAAAGGAGTTAAGTTTATTTGGTCAGAGGCTTGTGAGAAAAGTTTTCAAGAGTTAAAGAATCGATTGGTTTCAGCACCAGTTCTCGCACTACCTTCTGGTTCAGGTGGATTCGTTATTTATAGTGATGCCTCTTTGAAAGGGTTAGGTTGTGTTCTTATGCAACATGGAAAGGTTATTGCATATGCTTCACGCCAGTTGAAAAATTATGAAAGGAACTACCCTACTCATGACTTAGAGCTGGCCGCAGTTGTGTTTGCACTTAAGATCTGGAGGCATTACCTTTATGGTGAGACATGTGAGATCTATACGGATCACAAGAGCCTTAAATATTTGTTCACACAGAAGGAGCTGAATATGAGGCAGCGTCGTTGGCTCGAGTTATTGAACGATTATGATTTCAAGATCCACTATCATCCAGGTAAGGCTAATGTAGTGGCTGACGCATTAAGTAGAAAGAGTTTAGGTAACTTAGCAGCCTTGATTACTCAGCAGCCGCGGTTGTTAGCAGAGTCAGAGAGTTTGGAGTTAGAGATCCGAATTGGTTGTTCAGATGGGCAGTTGGCATATTTGCAGGTCGAACCTTCTATTATTGGGAGAATCAAGTCTTCTCAGATGAGTAACCCAGACTTGGTTGGTATTGCAGAGGATGTGAAGGTTGGCAAGCGACCTGAATTTCATCTTGATGATGATGGTACTTTAAGGATGGGATCAAGGTTATGTGTCCCAGCGGTTTCAGAATTGAGGGCAGAATTATTGAAGTCAGCTCACGATTCAGGTTTTGCTATACATCCTGGTAGTACTAAGATGTATAGAGATCTTCGTGAGAACTTTTGGTGGAGTGGTATGAAGAGGGAGATTGCAGATTTCGTATCGAGGTGTATGGTTTGCCAGCGGGTTAAGGCCGAGCATCAGCGACCTGCAGGTAAGTTACAGTCACTAGAGGTTCCCCAGTGGAAGTGGGAACATGTGACCATGGACTTTGTAGTTGGCTTACCGAGGACCTCATGTAAGCATGATGCAGCTTGGGTTATTGTTGACCGTTTGACCAAATCCGCACATTTCCTTGCTATTTGTGCCAACTATACTACTGAGAGGTTGGCTAAGCTATATATTCAGGAGATAATTAGGCTACACGGGGTGCCAATAACTATTGTATCTGACAGAGACCCACATTTCACATCTCGTTTCTGGACTAGTCTGCACAAGGCTTTAGGCACTCGTCTGGATTTCAGTACGGCTTTTCATCCACAGACAGATGGTCAGTCGGAGCGTACTATTCAGACCCTGGAGGATATGTTACGTGCTTGTTCGTTAGATCTTCAAGGTAATTGGGATGAGCATTTGCCTTTGATTGAATTTGCCTATAACAATAGTTATCAGGCAAGTATTGAGATGGCTCCGTTCGAGGCTTTATATGGGCGTAGATGTCGATCACCTACATGTTGGTATGAGGTTGGTGAACGAAGCTTATTGGGACCCGAGGTTGTTCAAGATACTTCGGACAAGATACAATTAATTAGAGATCGTATGCGTGCAGCACAAAGTCGCCAGAGAAGCTACGCCGACAATCGTCGTCGGGATTTAGAGTTCGAGGTTGGTGATCATGTCTTTTTGCGAGTTTCACCATGGAAGGGCTTGATGAGGTTTGGAAGAAAGGGAAAGTTGAGTCCTAGATATGTTGGACCTTATGAGGTTTTGGATAGAGTTGGCCCTGTTGCTTATCGTGTTGCCTTGCCGCCGGATATGTCTCGTGTGCATAATGTTTTTCATGTGTCTGTTTTGAGGAAGTACGTGCACGACCCATCCCATGTTGTGGAGTACGAGCCTTCACTTATTCGTGAGGACCTATCAGTGGAGGAACAACATGTGGAGATTTTGGGCAAGCGAGATCAGATTTTGCGTACCAACACTATACCTTTGGTAAAAGTGCTTTGGAGGAACCATGCTGTAGAGGAGGCCACGTGGGAACTCGAGGAGTCTATGAGAAAGAAATATCCATTCCTATTCGATAACTTGAGGTACGTAAATTTCGAGGACGAAATTTTTATAAGTAGGGGAGGATGTAAGACCCCAAATAATTAGTAAATAAGTTATTGTTATGTTTAGGGCACCTTAGCAAATTTTATTACTTTGGGGGTATTCTAGAATAAGTAATGAATATTTAGGAGTCTTTTAATTAATTATCAAACTTAGAGACTTTTAAGGGCTAGCCAAGTCTGTTTACGATATATTTAGTTTTGGTTACAGAGAAATAGAAGAAGGAGGAAACTAGGGTTTTGGAGGATTGCAATCTTCTGTGCACAATTGGTAAGATTCTTGAACCCACTTTTATAAGGATGAATTAGATGATATTAGAATTGTGATTGTTAAGATTTTAACGTAAGTGGGTTAATTATAATATCTAGGTTTTGAGGTTTTCGGAAGCGATCGCAAATTTGGTGAAGACTATTATATAAATTTGAGGTAAGGGTTATACGCATTACATCCCTTCTGATTCAATTTTATAACTCTGTGTGTTTAATTGAATCTTTTTTCTTAGACATTGATTTTCTTTGCGTTGATTGAATTTGAACGTCATAATGTAATAATAGCTTACGACGGTCATTGTTGATATTATGTCAATGTTTGTACCGTTAAGTACAGTATTTGCTTTTCTTCGTTGACCGACTACCTGTCAAGATTATTTATTGCTTATCTTCGTTGTACCATAACGTGAATATAGCCTTCAGGTTCATGGGCCACTTGGTTCCAATAATCAGAAATCATGTTTCCGATGTTCTTTTGCCTAGGAAGGAGTGAAAAATTCAACTTTTCTTTCAAAGCCACCACTTAGCCGTGCATTTGTGCTTATGTGGCACACCATGTGTCCTTTAATCATCATTGGTCCCTGTCCTTTGATACTCTTTTGGCCTTATAATTTTATCTGGATGGTTTTTGGACTCATACGAATTCCGATTTAAGCATTTCAACTTCTATTAAAATCGTCTTTTCGTTCTCTTCGATTCGAGCCTAATATCGAGTAGTTTCTGAAATCGTTAAGTTACCCTACTTGAAATACAAAGTTTTGATATTTTACGATTCTTATGCGTTTGAGATATTTTGCAGTCCATTGGACCCTTTTGAATTGAACTAATATTTAGAACCTTCACGTGCTTAGGTTAACGTGATACCATGACATGATATGGCAATTGCTACCGGTATGCAAACTTTGAACTTAGAACCTTCACGTACTTAGGTTAACGTGCTTTACAGTCACGTATTACGTGATTGTATCGTATTTGATAATTAGTTCAATAATTCGAATGTGTTCTTTTAACTTTGACTTTGATTTGATATTTGACGGATTGGAATGTCCCGAAGTGGGATTATTGGTCGTGCTAAGATTCTCAATCGTCTTTGCACTTTGTTGTCATATGTTTTGTTGGACTCAGCTATAAATTATTGGATTCCTGCGTTGTACTCTGTGGGTGTGTGCGTGTGATCTTTGCTGAGCTTTGTGCTCACCCCCTTTCTCCTCCCATTTCAGGTAATTAAGCCGAGACATCAGTAGAGGAGTTATCTATAAGCATGAGTCAGAGTTGTTCTTTAATTGTAGACTCTTTTTAGTTACTTGAAAATGAGAACTTGTAATAGTGTGATTAAGTAGCTTTTGGTAACCCCAATGTTTGGGAAGTGACTATTGTTATTAGATTTTTGCTGCATTTATTAGACTTTGAGGATAAATACAAATGCTTTTGATTTGGGATACATTTAGAGCTCTGATTATCATTTTGAGGTTATGTTCTTGGTAAAATTCTTTGGATATTATATTTCTGGTAAGCAGGAATATTTTGAAATAGTATGTGTAGGTCCGCCTCCGGGTTGGGGCGTGACAGTTTGTGTGTGTGGTTTAACTGGAAAAAGGGGGATTGCCAAGAGGAAGAAGAACATGTGATGAACAATAAAGTCAATTAGGTTTATTGCGGGTTAAACTGTAAAGTGTCTCTAAAAACCCTTTATTATTACAACTGTAACACCCCAAAAAATGTAAGTCTCATTTTATGGTTAAAAAATCCCAACTAATTATTTCTTGGACTTTTAGTGACCAATTGGTGAACATTATACATTATGATCCTTAGCAAAATCTTTTAGAAACCATAAGTTATAATTTAACAAAAGAAGATAAAAGTGATACTGTTTTAGGTCTTTAGCGACTATTATCGTGACCAATTTTATTGGCAACTTTTAGCGACAAATTTAAAGTCAGATACAATAAGCAATTTATGATAATTAAAGGGTTGAGTTAAAATTTAAATCTAGTTGGGGATTATTGGATAATTAAATAGAGAAATTAAAGTCAACTCTTATATTTGGAAACCATTAACGGTTACCGCTAGAGAAAGAGAACGGGAGAAAGAGGAAAGAAAAAAGAAAGAAAGGAAGAAGAGAAGGCTCGACAGAGAGACTTAAGCCAAGAAATAGAGAGAAAGGGACTAAAGGATGGATATGCCATGTTCCGGCAAGGTAATTTTAGTAAGACTTTGAACTTTACTTTCTCAAATTTATTAATTTTTAGGGGACTAAGGGGCTGGGAATTATTGCAGCAATGTGTGCGTAGGGGTATATATGTATTGAATAGTCATGGTCGTGAGTGTGTTTGTGTGCGTGGCTTTATAGTAGTGAGAAGGGGAAGGGAAAAGAGACTACCGTGGGGTGTGTGTGTGTGTGTGCTTGCTCGCACGCACGCATGTGTGTTGACAATGGGTTTATCTGGGCGGTGTGGGTGAGGGGCGGTGCGAGTGAGGGGCTACTATGCAGCCATGGTGTATGGTGTGGGCTTGTGCATGAGTGTTGTGTGTTGAGTGTGAGCAAGGCTTGTGAGGAAATGTGTCTGCCGTGGGTGAACAGTTGAGGGGAGGGGTGTGCCTGCGTGCGTGTTGGTGTTTTGGGTATGACTAAAGGTGAGAAGTGTGTGTTTGTGGGATGAAAAATGAGCTGTAAGACACCCTATCTTGTGGTGTTTGTGAGATTGTATGAGATGGGTCTTGAAAAAGGGGAGAAGAAGTTGTGTTGTGTATATAAGTGTGTGTAATATGTGTGTATACATGTGTAAATGAAGGAGAGGGGCAGACGTGAGTGTGAGTGTTTCGTATGAGATGTTTGGGGGTGTGGGTAGAAGGGTATTTGAGAAGTGTGTGCTTGTGAGGTGTGTGAAAGAAATGTTGTAGTGTGTAATTTGGGAAAGAATGTGCAGTGTGTATTGTAGGAGTTTTGTGTGTTCATGTAGGGAGTGGGTTTAGGAAAGAATGTGCACTTTGTATTGTCGGAGTTGTGTGTGTTCATGTGGGAAGTGGGTTTATGAGGCGGATGGGAAAATATGGAAGTGCAAGTGCATGTGTAGTGTGTGTCGAGATGTGCATGTTCAGGTGACATGTGATTGTGCAGAGAATAGAAAGAAAGAAGAAGATGAAAGTGGGTAGGTGGGTTTAGGCAATGGAGTGGTACAATGTGCTTGTACAGTTGTACCACCTAACTGTGGGGTATCGTGCGAATGTTGTAAAATGCTGAAACTTTGCAGAAAGTTTCTTAGGCTAATATTAGGATTACTGGTCAAATTTCATATTTTTCTGAAATTGTTTAGTATTTTTAATAATCTTCGCAAGTTTAGTTTTTCTAAAATTCATTAGAGTATTTAAAATTCTTATTAAATTCTAGAAAAACTATAGTAATGTTTTTAAGATATAAAGAAGTTTTAGTTTTAGTTTTAGTATCCGTATCACATTTGATTTAGCAAAACAAATAATTTTAAATTTTTTTGGTGCTTTTTAAATCTTAATTTCAGTTTTAATACTTTTGCTATACATTATGAAGTTGTCATGAAAAAATGGGAAATTGATTTGAGTTAGAAGTATTGATTGCTATTTTTTGAATTTTCTAGTATTTTTAAGAAAAATATTTTTAATTCAAAATTCATATTTTAACTTGTTAGATTATTTTAAGCTATAAAAGTATTTTATAAGGATAAAATATGAAGTTTGGGTATCATTGTAACATCCCAAAATTTTTTGAAATGTTAACACTCAATCGATCGATAACACTAAGACAATAATGTCCTTAACCTCCATAAGTAATGCAACAAGGTGTCAGAGCAACTATCCGTCAATCAAACTATACTCTCAATCATCTGTTATAATTGAAACACCAAGTCTAAGTCTAAGAAAATTTAAACAATAACATTTACCCACGTAGGGGTTCTGATGATGAATACCAAAATCTATTTCCTTCGCTTTCGCTTGCTTTGCTCTAATTCCTATTCAGGTAACCTACTGCTGGCTGTCACCTACGGAAAGGAAGTCAAAAGGAAGTGAGCTTTTGAGAGTCCAGTAAGGTTGTACAAAGATTTAAAAATAAGAAAACGATACAGACGATTTGATACTTAAGCCAATAGAAAGTTTTGAAAGCAGAGAAATAGAGCGGTTTAAACAATCTTTCTATATACAATCAAACGATACTTTTAAAACGGTTTTCAAAGAAAACCACATCATTTCAATATAAGCGTAAGGATGAGTATCAACTCAATTGCTTAAATAAATATCATTTCAAAACACTTAAAGCATAATAAAGCATGAATGGATAGTATTCAAAACAGTTCAAGTGCAATAAAACATAAACAAGAAACATTGAACATGAGCAGTACAGAAGCAAAGCCACCCCAGCAGTGCTCGATACGCTTTACATATGCATATGTACACTGACTAGTCTATCTAGGTACTAATTAAACTCATCCAACAGATCATCCTTATAACGCCAACAATACATACCATCCTTATGGCTCCCAAGTTACTAACTCATGTCAACATTGAGAAGCAATAAATGCATTTGAAAATATTCAAAGAATTTAAACACAATTCAAAACGTTTTACAATAATTGAATTTAGTAAACAGATGAGAATAACGAATTCCGAACGATCGCTATCAGGCTTAAATTAGAGTTTCATGGACAGTTTCAAAACATCTTTTATATCAAACATAAAATCAAATCAATGTAGTTTGTAAAACTGTTTTATAAGTATTTGAAAACAGAGTAACGAAATAGGGTTCGGATAGAATTCCTTACCTCGGTGCAAGCTAAACGATGCTACCAACCTCGATCATTTTCTGAATAAACCTAGATTGACAATTTATTTGTTAGAACATAATTTGTGTCAAATATGCTATAAACCCTAATATCAACTACCCATTGCGTACCCACTCTCTCCGAAATCGCGCACTCAAAACGGTTCTCGCACACGGCCAACCTAACCAAAAATCCTATACACTCCTTAACGTGTATTGACACTCTAAAATTTATAATAATTTACACTAAAACACTTTTATAGCTTAAAACATTATTCAAAGTCAAAATATGCATTTTCTGAATTTTTTAGTATTTTTGAATTAAAATAATTTTCTTAAATTTAATAAAAAAAACCCATAAATTGCCAAAATTACTTCTAGCTGATAATAAAGTCCCATAATTTTTATAACATCTTTAAAATATGTATAAAAATTATATAAATTAAAATCAAAATTAAAAGGCATTAAAACTATTTTTAAATTATTCATTTTGCTAAAAACAATGCGATATGGAAACCATAGCAGATCAACCCCAAAAATCATCAAACTTTTACTGAGTCTTTATTATAGTATAAAAACATTACTATAATGTTTCCAAAACATTTTCAGGGTTTAAAGGCTCCAAAAGAATGTTTCAAATCTGAAATTATAGAAAATACTATAAATTCATACGATCTCAGAAAATTATAAAAGTTTGCCAAAAATTCTAATATAGTCTATCGTACTATACTGTAAAGTTTCACGTGCTACTGATAACCGTACATTAGTTTACGCACGTGTCAAACTTAACGCTAACCCAATTTTCCGCTCCAAACTTCTCTTCATCTTCTTCTTCTCTTTACTTTGTGCCCACACTCAGTACCCAGCATACTCATTCACGGCTGTGATGCAGTTTCCTCCTCCTCCATTACATCCACTCAACAAACAACCCACACACATGCACTCATATTACTTACACCCCCACACACACATTCACTCACGAGCCTCACATGCACACACATCACTCCTCATACACAATTATACACCCATCCAAATATCAAACACACACCTACTGAAGAATGGACCAAGCTTCTCAAATGAAAATTCATATGCAACCAAGGTTAAATTCTGATAAAGAACCAAAAAAATGGAGTCCACCTCAAAATGATTTGCTTCAACTTGAAAACAACAAAAACCCATCTTCACGTGTGAACTAGCAGAAGAAGAAAAATTACCTAGCTGTTGTACTGTCCCCTCTTCCTCTCTCATTATACACAGCACTACACTCACTATACCCAGCACACACAAGCACACCCACACGAGCACTCACAGAACAATCACGCTCCTTGGCAACGCCACTTGCTTCCCCAAACACATACATATATAATGCATATACCCAAATATACACAACACACAATCACCACTTCCACCTTTTCACACAAACACACGGTCACATATACACACAAAACACCATCACCATTACTCACTGCATAACACCAAATACGCAGGAAACTCACGGCATATTTCTCTCTTCTCACCGCTCCCTCACGCAACCCCCCTTCACCAGTTCCATAAAAAATTTCATGACTTTATCTACCTAAAATAATGCTCTTCTCAGTGACCCATTTTGGAACTGCTTAACCCACTATCGTCTCTCTCTCTTTTCTTCAGCACATCCACGCACACCACTTCAAAAGTTCAGTTATAGTCACACCACAACATGCATCACTTCACTCCTACGGCAACCATGGCTGCATCTAAACCCAAATTCACAGCCACAAACCCACACACTCACGTATACATACATGCAACGCACACTCACGGCTGCTCTCTAAACCCAGATCCCTTCTCCTCATTAAATCATATCGAGTAAACTAGAGGCAAAATAGGGGTTAGAAACGTACCGAAAAAAATCTTGATTGCTGAAAGAATTTCTTCTCTTTCCCTTTCTCTCTCGGTCGAGCTTCAGAAAAATGGAAGAGAGCTTCAGACAGCTGCTCTCTCTTACCCACTCCTGCAGATTCACTTCTTCCCTTTTCTCTTTCTCTCTTTTGCTCTCTCGATCCCTCTCTCTGCCACAAATCTGAAGAAGAGAAGAATTGCGGGGAACGGCTGCCCATAGTATAAGATATAAAACCCTACATAGACAATTACTAAAACCCCCTCCAAGTTTCGTTAGTTATTCAAAGTTTACCCAAAATATTATATTGTTTTAAAAGGGTCCAACGTAATTAGTTACAATTTTAATATGTTAAGAAGTTTTTAATGGGTTGTTATATAACGTCGCTTCATTAACTGCCGCTAAAAGTGGCTACACAAAATATCAACGCTAACTATAAAAAAAATATATTCACCACTAAAATTTCTAATTAAATCCAAAAATATCGGGGTGTTACAATCATAGTGCCTTTCGGGGTGTGTGAGGTTATCGATTAAGTTGGCCGTATGTGAGACCCGTTTTAATTTGATTTGTGTTGAGAGTGTCAGAGTGAGTAACGTCTAAGAAATTTGTATTATGTTTATAGTGTTATGATGTTAAATTCTATCTTGATAAATAATTTGCCATTTAGGTTAATCAAAGATATCGATTATTGAACGAGGTTGCGTAGCTTTGCATAACCTGAATTTATATGAAGAAATTCTATCCAAACCCTACTTCATCGCTCTGAATCCAAATGTTTTATTACAATAGTTTTACGAATTTTATTGAATTTTGATTTTATGATTGTCATTAAAATGTTGGGATTCTACCCAAAACTCAATTTATCATAATTGATTCCGTATGTTTTATTTTGATTTGCTATCGAAGTTCACAGAACTGTAATTTTTTCATAAAAATGTTTTGAAAATTGCCCATGAGACCTTGTCTTGAGCCTTAAAGTGATCGTTTGAAATTCTTTCAACCCTCGTCTGTTTTATTGATTCGATCATCATACAATGTTTGGAATTGTGTTTATTTCTTCTTAACACTGACATGAGGTAGTAAATCTGAGGCATTATAAGGATGGTGTGCATTGTTGGTGTTATAAGGATGGTTTGTTAGGTTTGGGTTGAAACTAGTACCTAAATAGATTAGTCAGTGTACATATGCGTATGTAAAGTGTATTTGAGCACTGCCGGGTAGTTTTGCTAATCTATATTGCTTATGTTTAATGTAATCTATTTCTGTTATTTATTGTATACGAAATGTTTTGAAATTTTTACTAATTTTGAGGGATTGAGTTGATACTTTTCCCTATGTCTATATCAAAATCCTGTAGTTTTATTTAATTTTCAAAAGTTATCATTTGATTGTATATGGAAAATCATTTCAATCGTTCCTTTTTTTAATCCTTTATCGATCTTACTGGGCTCGCAAAAGCTCATTCTCTTTTGAGTTCCTTTTCGTAGGTGATAAGCAAAGGTAAATCGCATTGGGTATGGATTATAGCTGAGCGCACAAGTTGTTTTAAGTTCTAGCATTGCTCATTAGAACGCTTGCATAGGTAAATTCTGTTTAACTCGCTTTGCAGAGAACTTAAGTCTCTTTTTGTTTATCACCATATATAGTAATGATTTGTCAAATTGTAATGATTAGAAGCTTTGATATAAGTTTCAGAAGTTGGTTCTTTGAATTGAGGTTTTTATGCATTTAAGTAGTAATCGTTTTAATGCTCTGGAAGTTAGGGGTGTTAATGCTCCGAATTTTTGGGGTGTTACCACAACAATTCACTAAGTGTTTTTAAAGGCCATTTCTTAGCAGATATTGGCCAAGTACAAAAGAGTAAACTCTATTATTTTCACGAGATGTACACTGTGAATTTTTTTGAAATATTATGTGTATGTGAAGGATGCTAAATAGATGCATCTGTAAAAAAAAAAAAGAGTTCTCGATTTATTTAATATAGCAAATTAGGTTATTTTATCCAAAAATTTTAGGAGAACCTTATATTACTAATATATCTCAGATTCCAAAATTCATGCCTTCGAAACTGATAGCTATTTTTAACGAAATCGACCTCTAAGTGCTCGCTTCGGATACCCCTTACGGGCATTCAATTTTAATCTGAGAATGACTTCAGATTGCTTAAAAGGATGTTTTAAAGTATTTTTGAGATTTTTCCGGCGCAAGGGCCACTAGGGGTGTTTTGGTAATTTATCACCTAAGAGGGGTGTTTTGGTAATTTTATCTACAAGAAGCAGTTTTTGGTAAATTCATGTATGATAGGAATATTTTGGTGATTTTACTTGTAGAAAGGATGTTTATGGTGATTTAGATACGAGAGGGGTGTTTTTGATAATTTTACACGTAAGGGTATTTTGATAATTTTACATATTAGGGAGTGGGTCATTCTGATATTAAGATTGGGTTGGTATTGGGTTTATAGTATCGTAAATAGATTGTATTCTGATAATTGGGTTGTTTTGTTTAGATTAGCGTAGAGGATTTTCTGGTTAAGATAGCCTAGTTTGGAATCCAAATAAGGATTTATATCCGAACCCTGAGTTAAGGACTTTTATTCGAACCTCAAATTCGTCAACTTGTTTGCATAGTCGTTCTTTTGATTTGTTCATGGCTATTCTTGAACTCTGAGTGATGAACTGATATCAATATGTTTACTTGCCATTAAAAGCCTAATGTCGAGCCTTAATCAATTATTTGAACTCATGTCAATTCTCATTTCTTATTGGATGCTAAGCATTGAAGTAATTTTTGATTTAGTGATTGTTGTTTTCTGTTTATTGACATGTGAGTCTGTTATGTGGGAGGCGTTACAAGGATGGTCTCTTCTTGCGTGCAACGCAGGCTAGTACCTTTATGGACTATGTATTATACATTATGCATATGTACTCAGTATTGTGCATTGCCTGTGCTCATGGTCATTATCTCCTGAATTTATTTACATTGTATCTTAAAGTTATTGTTTTGAAAATTACTGAAAATGATTTTTTGATATCTAATTGAAGGGGATTGAGTGGAAACTCTTCTCCATATTGTTACCAAATTGTTTGTGATTGTTTGAAACCCTTCCTCATATTGTCTTTGAACTATTTGTACTCGTTTTGATATCCTTTGAAAAGTTATTTGAATCTTGAATTATTTTGCTATTCCTTTATTTGTTCCTTGAGCGACCTTGCTGAGCTCTCAAAAGCTTACCTTTGTTTGATTTTCTTTTATAAGTAATGATCACACGTAGATTGCCTGAGTGAGATGATGGAGTGCCCCCACTAAATTGAGTAGTAAGACCCATGCGTGGTCAGTACTGTTAACTTGCCATGTAAAAAAATTAAGTTTAAGTTTTTGTAAGTTTTTTAGACCGTATATTTTGGAGAATTTGAGTTAATGGATAGTTAGAAGTTCTGAAGTTTATGTCAGAACAACATCTGTGATGTGATGTGGTAGGTTAACGCTCCGAGAATTTGCGGCGTTAGTGCTCAGGAGTCACGGGTCGTTACACTTATAAGAGGAATCAAGACATTTTTTTTTTACAAAGATTGCATATGATATCTTGTTCTTTTTTTTGTTTTTTTTTTTTTCCTTTTTAAGACAAAAGAAGACAACGGAGCATGCAATGTATCACAAAAGAGTACAACAAAAACGGTGCTCAACACTAGGCCTTTTTTCAAGGCCCAAGTGAAAAAAGAACAAGATATCAATCTAATTTGTTTGATTTTTAAAAGTGTGATATGCAGATAAATAAGTTTTAAAAAGGAATAAATTAGTAATTAAGTTTTAAATATGTATTAATTAGGAAAAAAACTCAATATAATTTGTTTGATTTCGGGTTAAGACCGAAAACTGAAAAAGGTACCCTTTGGCTTCGAGAAAGGAGAACAAGGCTGACGCCGTCTCCTCCTGTTGGCAGCTAAACGGGAAACAAAGAGGAAAGGAAGAGAGATAAAAAGAGAGTACGGGGCAATCGCAACTCCCACACGTATGGAAATCTCCAGATGCGGCGTTTTGATGCGCCGATGAGAAAAACTTTGTCGAATCACGAAACTACAAAAACGTGGAGTTGTCGATGCTGCAGGTCTCTGGATTCCCTCTGGATCTTAATAACTGGTTCCTCCAATTCGTCACCACAGCTTTTTTTATTGCCTTTGGATTGCTCTACTTGGTGAAGAACACAGCGTCCAAGTACTTCTTCGTCGACGCCAATTTCGAGTCTTCGGGCGACTATTCCGACAAAAAGATGCCGGCCGTTGACGGACTCAGCGACGCTTGTGTTGTGTGTCGCAATTTGACCACCAAGCAGTGTTCTGGCTGCAAGATGGTTAAGTACTGGTGTGCCCTTGGTCTCTCATCACTTAGCTTAATGCAATGCTTGTCACTTGATTTTCTTTCTTATTGATGGTAAACCTATTCCTGATCTATTTGCAATTCTTGAGATTATTGAACTGTTTCCCATATGTTGTGTATCTTATTTATTTACTCCCTCTGCTTCATTGTTTTTGTCTCGTTTTGACCTTTTGTAAATATTTAGGTTAGAAACTAAACATCTATATATCTAATTGGTTTCGATTGTAGATCAGATATGTATTGTTTGAAAATCAAAGTAGGACAAAAGTAAGGTTGTTAGTATGAAAAATGTTCGTTGTAGGTTTGAGAAAGAAATAGACTACTCTAGTGCATAGCATGCTTGTTGCAGTGGTTTCCTTATCACCTAGCTTGGCATATTGTTCTGCTGTATGGGTGGAACTAAAAGCATCGTCAAAAGCTGAAAGTTTCTTTTGATGTGAATGTAACAATGTCAATCAGTAGAAACATCTGCAAGAAGGGTGGGCATGACAAATCCATGTATATCATCAGATAGAAAAATTCTTAACCCTCAATATATCATGCATAGCGCTCAAGGGTGTTAGGAACTTCATTCCTTGTGCCTTATTAAAAGATATAATGTTTATTCATAGAACTAGGAACTGTGACAGGAGTTTCTGTAGCTAACTGTTTGTGCGTTTACGCCATCTTAATGTCTGGTGGCATCATTCGGTATTACTTAGAAGGGGAAAATAGCGAATGACCCCCTGCCGCCCCGAACACCCACCACCACACACGAACCATCTAGGTCACCCATTACCCCACGTGCACACAAATGCACAAGTCTGCACACACCCACAACTGCACATACACACTCTGCGTGCGTGCGTGCGTGGGTCTGTGTTTGTGTGCGTGAAACCTTGTTTGTTTTGTTTCGTGTGCGTGAAGTGGGTGTTTGTTTGAGCGTATGAGTGTGTGTGGTGAGAGGGGGGGGGGACTGTGGTGGGTGGCTGGGTGGGTGTTTGTGTGGCTAGGTGTGTGTTTGTAAGTGTGTTCACTGTCTGTGTTTCGTGTGCGTGAAGTGGGTGTTTGTTTGTGCGTGTGAGTGTGTGTTTGTGTGTGTGTGTGCACAGTGAGTGATGTGTGGGGGAGGACAAGGGCAACTGTGGTGGGTTTGAGTGGGTGTTTGTGTATGTGTTTGTGTATGTGTGTGTGTCTGTGTTGGGTGTGTTTGTGTGTGCGTGCGGTGGCTGTGGGAGTGTTTGTTGTGTGTGTGGGTGTTTCTGTGTGTGCATAATATGTATGGTGATGGACAATGGGAATGGGAGGAGGGGCGGAGTGAAGTGTGGGTGTATGTCTTGTGTGCTCGCAAGGTGTGTGGTGTGGTAGGTGGTCAGTAGTGGAAATGGGTGGCGAGGTGGGGGTGATGGGTGAGAGTGAGAGGGGGTTTAAAAGAATGGCGTTTAGCTAAAACTAGCTAAAACCCCGTGCTATGCATGGGAAGAGAGGTAGTTAATTCCTATGTTACATGGACTCTTCGGTTTCCGTGAAGTACCCGTGTCGGACACTCAGACACTTGGACATGGGTATGAGATATGTGTCGGACACATCTCATAGGATATGTCATTATGATAATATCTTATAGTCTTTTGTTTAATTAGTTATTGCTTTGAGACAAGACAAGTTGTCAGTGAAAACCAAATGTATCACATAAAACACCTTTTTGCCTTCGAAATAGCTAAAAAGTAATAAC
>JAVXUP010004912.1:0-24494 GCA_033070095.1 Escallonia herrerae | reverse complement strand
ATATATATATATATATATATATATATATATATATATATGAAAAGTGAGTACAATTCTCTGGGTAATCTTTCTGCAATGAGAACTCTTCTGATTCTTCTCTTCTTTGACTAACGCTTGACCCAAGGCTTGATAGCTTGTTTCGGAATCAAACAATGAATTTGACTTAGTTCGTCAAGAACACTTGATGAATTTCGAGAAGAACAAGCTTGAAGTCTGAACTTAGGGCTGCAAATGAACGAGTACTCGGTTCTTTTAGGAGGATTCTAGCTCGTGTTCATTTATTTTGACAGTGTTCAAGTTCGGCTCGTAATCGTCACAAGCTCAAATCCATGCTCAACTTGGCTAAGTTCGGCTCGACTCATAAAAAGAGAATTAATAAAAAATATTTAAGAAGTTAATCCAATTTTATAAATCGAAAGCCATAATTTTTATTTCTAACTGTAAAAATGCCTAAAAAATCAATGTTTATGTTTAGGTTTGATTTTGGTTTATCTCAATTGGGCTTCTGAAATAATTATCCCTATAATTGGACTTCTAAAATAATAAACGAGATGTTCACAAGCTTTTCATGAACAAATTTGGATGTTCTTGCTCGGCCGTTTATTAAATGAGTTCATTTTTTTTGTTCAAGCTCGGCTCGTTTGTTTGACAAACGATCACTAATGCGCTTTTATTGAACGAATCACGAGCTTGTTCACGTAAATCTCGGTTTACTTGCAGTCTTATTTGAACTTGAATGATGTATTCTTCAACTTGAAGAATTTTTGTCTTCAACTTGACAGAGCTCTGGCTTAGGAGTGAACTTTAGCTTGAGAGAATGGTCTTGTTCTTGTGTCTTGAGAGAATAGCCGTGTTCTTCTTACTTGAGGAAAAAAAAGTTATTTGACTTGAAAGAAAAATCTTGTTCCTCTGACTTGGGAGTAAAACTTATATCTACACCTTGGGGCCAGCCCATATGTCTAGGGATAGATGGATAGATGAGAATGTTGCTATCGAATTGCACCACTTTGATAATTATTACTTAATTTTGTAAGGAGATAAATACCAAATTTATGAACAATCTCATTGGCTAAAAATCTCAAGTTGATACATGGTGCACTTTGATTGGCCAGACCACTTCATCGCAATATATATTCACAGTAAATGGAACCTTTAGTTGGCTTAGCCATGTCACTATGTCAAGCTAAAGACAAATATATAATTTATTTAGTTGTCCTTAAATCTTTAATTAACAGCCACGTGGTAAGTTTTTATTCGACCACGTAATAATATTTTAACGACACGTGCCAGCATTCGTCATTATGTATATATTTTAACTATGAATAAATAATAGTGTGTGTGTGTGTGTGAAATGAGTACAATTCTAATCTTCTACAGAGCTTCTGTGGTTGTCCTTGTGTTCTTTAACTAACATGGTCAAGACTTGATATTGTTTCAGGATCAAACAATGAAAATAGTTCGTGAAAATGGGCTTTAAGCTATAGCTGAACAATCTAAATTATGCGGTCAAATGAACTTAAACTTAGAGTGAATTTAGCTCGTCATTCCCCTATGCAGTGAGCCAAGATTAGTCTCGTAACGAGAGCTGCTAACCATGCTCAACTTAACCAAGCTCTGGAGCAGCAACTAAAGTCAAACAACCTTTCTTCAGTTATTACGCAAATTTGGCCACCCATATCTAGACCTGGCAAACGGGTATACCCGTCGGGTACGGGTAAAATCCGGTCGGGTCCGGATAAAAACGGGTCGGGTAAAATTTACCCGCTTTTTTCGAGTACAGTTTATGAGAACCCGTACCCAACCCTTACGGGTAGGGTATTACCCGCGGGTAAATCACAATTTTTCCTGACTAATTATTTTGAATAAACAGATTTTAAATACCTACTATTTAGTAATTACACATACTTTTAATTTTTTGTCCATCAATTCATTACACAACGGAACATCTTTCAATCCACAAAAAAAAATCTGAACATCTTTCAAATGAAAAAAAAAACACCAATCCGGATATTTTTTAAATTGGGAGAAACAATCTGAACTTCGTCACGACCATTATCAAGATCTACCCAAAAAATCAACAATAACAAACGTTTATCAAACGGGAAAAAAAATTAAAAATCTGACTTGATACGACCATCATCTTGATCCACCGACTGAAAGATAAATCCAACAATCACAAGGCAACGAGCGATCGTTCAGTGGTGGATGGGCGACGGATCGGTGGCGACAGTGATGGATCGACGACGAATGGGCAACAGATCGGCAGCAAGAGGGAGACGGGGTGACCATTGGGGGTGACGGCGCGACGAATGGAGGAAACGGTCACGCGTGACAGATCAGAGGAGACGACGCAACGAGGTGACAGATCGGCCATGTACTTGTGGTAGATCTTGGATAATTGAACGACTTGTCGCATTGGGTAGGGTACGGTGGCCGTGACTGAGGTAGATCTTAGAGAGACAGAACAATGGAGATAAGAAATCTGTCACGGTGAGTCATCTGTATATATGAGATGAATTGAGAGGTAGGGGTTGAACTGCAGAAGTGATAAGAACAGAGAATGAGATATTTAACCTTAAAACAGTAAAAGTCCTATAAAATTGATATAACCTAGTAAACCCGGGTTATGCGGTAACAACTTAAATTTACCCGGATTTTAACGGGTCGGTCCGGGTCCGGTCCGGGCCAGTTTTTGATTAGTCCCTAATAGAGCTGCTAACCAGGCACGGGAGCAGTAACCAAGCACTGGAGCAGCAACTAAAGTCAAACAACCTTTCTTCAGTTATTACGCAAACTTGGCCAACCATATCTGTAAAAATGCTACATGCTCTTTTTCCTCAACGAGGCCATCATAATTCTTAGGTACATCATAAAAAAATGAGGGAAGAAAGCGACCAGTCTAACACCAATTTAACATTGATTAGTAAGATTGAGTGAAAATCTGAAAACATCCCTAGAAAGCATGTTAAAAGATGTTTGAGATTGATTTTGAGATGGTTAATCCTGATTGATTAAATCAGATATTTATGTTTTCGATAAAAAAAATTTAAAAGATTTAACCTGACTCAAAAATTTTAAATTTGATTAAATCCATAATAGTGAAAAATGAGGATTATAAAATAATCACTTTCTCATAATTAGGTTTGACTCTATAATTCACTATACTATCTTTGTATTTCTCACAGAAGGGCATTACATATCCTTTAACTAATTTGTGAAAGTTATTGTATTATAAGTACTAATGTCATATTGTGGGCGTTTCCAGTTTAAAATAAGAAATAAACAACTTTTGTAGGTGGGTGAAAGTAGCTTTTCGATAATTTATTTTTATATTATAGTTATGCATAAATGAAAGTTATATAATATTACCTTTCTAAATAAATATTAGAAGTTTATTTATCAAGTGTATACAATAATTTTTATCATAGTGGAGTTGATTTAAACACTTTTTAGCTTTATAGCTACTTTTACCGAACAACAAAGTGATCTGTTTAAAGTAGATTAAATCTGATTTTAAAAATTAATTAAAATTTAAGCTGAAATATGTTTTTTTATAACTAATCTCGTATGGCTCTAGCTAATATAAGGAAACACGACCTACCCAAGTATTCCATTAATTCTTACTACAATATGCCATTGTCTAAATAGGCTCGGGAAGTTAGTGTAACTTCCCCATAAAGGGGACCATAACAAAATAAAGTATTGGAATAACATTGGGATGAAAACAATCTCCCGATAAAGGGTGGGGCTGGTCAACGATTATGATTGCACCAAAAAGCAAAGTTACCTAAACATTATAGTGAGGTGCAATCAGAGCATCATATTGCAGTAACTAGTCTCTACGATAATCTTGGCCTAATTTATTTTTTCGTTACCCTTTGGTTTATTTGGACCCATAAAAACAAGCTTGTTTTTAGTAACATACCCTTTAACTTGTGGGAGATTATTCCACAAATTCTCACTTTGACTAATTCAATATACACTGATCTAACTCATTTGCCTTCAATACCTTCTTCACTCCCTCAACCAAATTACTCACCAAATACAAACCATAACCCAAATCCTCGTTGTGATCCGATCATTATTCATAGCTATCCTTTGCCTTGTTGTTGTGTAACTCCTTATAACTTTACCATGGCCATTTTTTCCTGTTTTGATAGCAATCGTCTTCGGGTGGGCATTGGTTTATCTTGTTCTGTAAATAGTGTGAGGTGTGGTTCAGTGGCTCTTTCATCTTTGTCCTTGGACAAATATATAGCTTTAACCATTATTCTGCATATTGCATCTTTATGGGCTCTTAAAAATAATTTCCTACATATCAAGGTTTTAACTGAATCTTGTTTCCTCCTCAATCAGATGGCAGGTTTTGAAGAAATTTAGATACGGTGGCACCCATCATCATCTATAATTTTGTTATAGTGTAACAGACTATCATCACTTTAGAAATTGACAGGGCCGCCCCTCAACTTTTGACAGAAGCACGGCTCTTAACTCATTTTGCATGTCAGGCCCGTATAAATATCTACCAAGACTGGGTTGATGATAAAGTGAAGGGTGTTGGCCTTGTTTCGTAGTGATGCTGATTCATAAACTTTTGCAGGGTGTCTTCAGGGTTTGGCTTGTATTTTCTTTTTGTCTTGTTGTATTAGCCATAAGGCTAAATGTTATTTTACTTTGAATGCAGTTCTCTTATTAACAAAAAAAAAAAAAATGTGATCTGGATTTGAACGATAGTAGAGTAACCACTTTGATATCTTGAGAAAGCCGTTGGGCCTAATTTCCTCACACAATATAGACTATAACTGACAAGCATCAAATTTTCCAGATCAACTGTCTTCTTTTGGAATTTCTGCCTCCCCCTTCTGTAAAGCCTCTCCTCCACAGACCCCGCTGCCGCCCCTTCCCCCCTCCAACTCCTATGGCTGTGAGGTTGGAAGGGGAGGCCCTTTCAATGCTACTCCTCTTCCTTCGTCTCCTTATGCTGCCGTCTTTCACAATTTTTGTTCCTCCTAAGTGGGCACCCTATTTTTCTGCCTGCATCCAACGCCACCCTCTTCTAGCCTCTGATCTCTACTACCACCCCCAGATCGGAAGTCCTTCAGCCAAACAATTACTCGCTACCCTTAGATTTGATAGGTTTGTTCGGATCCATCGTGTTCATAACACCTCTGTTTCGGTTGGTTTGGGTTGAGATCTCCGATGCGGGTCCAATATGGTGGGCTTGTGGCTTGAAGATGACAGATCTAATGGGATGGATGATGTTGTTTCCCTTCGAGCTCCGGATCAATCAGATCCAGCCTCGAGAACCCGCTCCACCTCTTTTGGTTCCGATGTTGACATCAGCAGTAATGTAAACTATCACTTTATATGGCCCATGGATTTGATGCCCCACGGCATCTCCTCCACCCTGTTGCCACTTGATCTGGATTTTTAAAATCCAACAGTGGTAATATTTATCGTTTCTGTTTTCCTCCAAGGCCATATTGGCCGGTTCAAACTCCAGGGTTAAGCATATGTTGTTGCTTTTACTCATTTTCAAGTACTTTTTGTACTATGTGTCCAGGGCCAAACATTAGTTTGTGCTCTTTTAGGTTGTACTTTTGTGTTTTAATTAATGAAATATCTGTTTGACCAAAAAAAAAAAAAGAGAAAGCCATTGAGCCTGGATAGAAATTGATCAGACAAGAAAAGTGATTGAGGAGGAACTGAATATTAAATACAGAAAAAATTGAGATTTGATGATTGAAGAAGAAGAAACCAAAACCTAAGGCAACGATTTGGTTGTAATTGACAGGTACCTAAAAAGGATGGAGCCGTATATTTAAAGGAAAAAAAGTCACTTGTCCAATCAAAAAGGGATCCTCCCAAACCTAGTAACACTACAAGAAAAAGTGTATTTAGTGACGGACTTTTATCGAGAGACGAAAATCTATTGCTAAAAGGCAGATTTACGGACGGATTATTCCATTAGTGAGACTCCGTCTCTACAAACTTTTACCGACGGGTAAACCGTCGATAAATATTTTTATCGACGGATTTGCTGTAGTTAAAAGGTTTTTAAAATTTTTTTATTTTCGGCCGCATTTTTAAAATTTTGTAGAAAATTTTAGCGATGGCAAGATTCCATCGCTAAAACTCCCAAAGGTAGCCATTTGTGACGGAATATTTCGTCTCTAAAAATTCCATTGTTAGAAGTCTTGACTTTAAGCAGCTGACTTTTAGCGATGGGTATATCCGTCGCTAAAAGTTCTATTATAAAAATCCTTCTGAAACCAATAAAATAACCCTTGTTGGGGGAGGGGTGAATAGGGTTTTGAGAATTAATGGGGAATCTAAACTAAGCACAGTCACAAATCTCAATTGAACCAAGTAATACTTCAATGAAAATGCTAACTACACAATCTCAAGTTATTATAGAGTAATAAGTAAAGAGATTGAGTTAGAGATACTTGACAAGGAAATTTAAATGATTCGGCTTGAACTACCCTCAAGCTTACATCCACATCTTCAAGGAAGTTCCTTGCAAGAGCACTAGAATCTACTAGCAACAATCTTCTTCCAGGTCAAGATCAAAACCCTTACAACACTTGGTGATATCCCCACACCAAGCACAAGCCTTGAATCCACAAAGCTCACCCAAGACTTGACAAACTCAAACCTTGATCAAAATCCTTTTACAAAGATCAAATGTGTACAAAGAAACCTTCTTGAAAGGAAATGAGTACAAATGAAGCTCTCGTATAATAGAGAGATGAGAGAATTGATGACCTGAAGAATGCTCCCTCTCAATCAAAGAATTGTTCACAAAGATGCTTTCTTTAATAATGTAAAACCATGAAGATGAAGTGAGAAAAGTTTAATATATAAGCCTTGATGTTTCTCTAATGAATGGAGGCTTAGAATATGGTTTCTATGGTGTATGATGAAGCCCCAAATCATTTATATAGAAAAGATATGAAATATAGTCGTTATATACATTATATGCGCAAAACTGTCATTACAGTCGGCTGTATTCCCAATGCAGTCGACTGGGTTCCCTCTAAACTAACTGTTGGGGTCTTGTCCTAGAAAATAGCCGTTGGAGCTGAATTTTGATCAATGCAGTCGACTGTATTACAATGCAATTGATTGTATTACCCTACTGCCTATTGTCTGCCTCACAGAACCTCTTTTCTTATTTTGCGCATAACTTGCTTTAGAAAAATTGGATTGAGGTGTCATTTTTTGCGTTAGAAAGCTAATGAAAGGTTTTATCAAAATATAAAAAGTTTAGAACCCAAATTTTTTTTGAGAAAAATCTGAGTAAGCTCCAAGTTCACTCATTTTCAAGAACCACACTTGTGTGAATGGTTATGAATCCGAGCATCAAACTAGGACTATTTATATAATAGTAAAGATCAATCATAATCGATAATAACTTAGCCTATGCATCCTTTCTTACTCTTTGACATTGGACTTGATGAAGCTTTCATAGCATGTCCACTATAGCTTTAAGCTTCTTTGGCTTTAATCCATCTATCCAACTTCTCAAACGTGTTTTCATGAGTGTGCATGTATATACCTACTAAGAATACACTCAAAGCACATATTAGAACATAATCAATGTGTAGTTATCATCAAAACAAGATGTAAGCCTAGATTATCTAACCATAGGGTAACACCTTCATTTGTCTCTTCCCATCTTTCTCTCGCTTTTTGGTTCTCACTCACCCCCGATTTCTTCCCCCGGTGACCCCCCCCCCCCACGACGCCATGCAAAGCTACAGCTCCCGTGGGCCCCCATTACTGTGCCACCACAACCGCTACCGTTGTCGCAGCCGTTGCACCACCTCCGCCATTGGTATGTCCATTTTATCCTAGTTTATGGTTTAATGTATGTGTTTAACTTATGTGTGTGTGTGTGTTTTGGATGTGGCAGTTAGAAAAAATTAGGGTGAATACGATATGATTTTTGTTACATGTTAAAATTTGTTATTTATCACTATAATTGTTGTAATTGTTATAATTGTTATAATGTATATTGTATTGGCAGTTAGAAAAAATTAACCCTGATTCACACTAATGAAACTTAATTAACCTTTATTAACCATGGTTAATCTCGATTAATCATAAATAACCTTGATTAAACCTTAACTAACTTTGATTAACCTCTAGCACATCCCTAGGTGACCCTAATTAACTATAATTAACCATAATTAAACGTAATTAACCCCAATCAATCCTAATTAATCTTAAGTAACCCTGATTAATCGCAATTAACTCCTATTCACCATAATTAAACTTAATTAATCCTGATTAACCCTAATTAGACATAATTAATAATTAACTGTAATTGATCTCTATTAACCCTAATTAATCCCGATTAACAGTAATTAACTCTGATTCACCCTAATTAAACCTAATTGACTGTAATTAACCCTAATTAGCCTTAATTAATCTCGATTAATTCTAATTAACCCCGATTCACTGTAGCTAAATATAATTAACTATTATTAGACCTAATAAACCCTGATTCATCCTAAGTAAACCTAATTAACCATGACTAACTATAATTAACCTTGATTAATCTTAATTAGCCTTAATTAATCCTGACTAATCCCGATTCACCCTAATTAGACGTAATTAACTAATATTAAACCTAATTAACCCATATTCACCCTAATTAAATGTAATTAATTCCGATTAACCCTAATTAACCCTAAAGAACCCTAATTAAACCCTAATATATTCCTAATTAACCCAAATTATCCTAAATACAATCTAACCGTAATTATTTTCTTAAACCCAAAACTCAATCACAGGTGGGGCAATATTAACTCCATAGATGAACTCAACGAATTCTAAAGTGACTCAATCTTAATTAACCCTATTTAGAACATTAACTCTAATTAACCTTAATTAGCTCTTACTTAAAACCATGCCTTTATTTGGAAAATTTTAGTAAATTAAATGGCACAGTTAACAATAATTAAGTCTAATATTAAAACCAATTAACTCTACTTAATCCTATTTATCTCGAATTAGCCCTTATTAGCCTTAATCGGCCCTAATTAGCCCTAATTAAAACTTATTAACCCTACTTAACATTGATTAATCCTAATTTACTGTTAATTTAATCTCTAATTAGCCCTAACTATTGTTGATTAACCTAATTAAATCTTGATTGTCCTGATAAATTGTTGACAAACCCTAATTAAACTCAATTAGGATAATTAATTATAATATGCTCTAATTAGGCTTAATTAGCCCTATGTAGCCCAAATTAGCCCTAATTGAATCCTGTATAACACTAATTAAGTCTAATTAAATGCAATTCACTATAATTAACCCTAAATAACTCGAATTAGCCCTAATTGCCCTTAACTAACTCATTAACTAGGCATGCTCACAATAATTAGCTCTTAATTTAACCCTAATCAAGTCTAATTAAACCCAATCAACTCTAATTGACCCTATTTAGCTCTCTTTCGTGCTCTAGTACCTTGTTCGCGTGATTTTAGGGAGAAAGAATGGAGTTCCCCTTATGGTTCGTCCAAGCATCGAATGAAGTTGCAAGATTCAGAGGTTAATATTTGAGATCCCAAATGTTTTGCTTTTATACACAACCCAGTACTGTGTATCTAGTTGGAAGTTAGCCTAAAATATCCATAACTCCCTTTTTTGCCACTGATTTGCAGTTACTTTTATCATTTAGGTTTGGTATAAAATTATTTCGTTATAGTGAACTTGAGCTGAGAAAATTATCAGTAATAAATCCTTTCATATGTAACGATCCACCAAATCAGGATTCTCAAGTAAATTTGGTGCTTTTGGTTGGTAAGTTATGGACTAAAAAAATTTTCCTTAGCTCATTATGTTGAACCATCTCGTCTAAGACCTTATCTTCCGAGATTTTATGTAATGCTTTTGGCTCTTAACTCTCCATATCTGCAGAAGAGAAGACTTTCTGAGACAAAAAGGTCTTTCTCAGCATGTCGCAGACATTTCCTGAGGTAATTAGATGGTAAATATACACAGTTTTCTTCTGACAAATCATGTATGCCCGACATATGGCTTGCCTTTCAACTGATGGATTCCAACCAACATCAAGCAAAAAAACTCTTGACGCCCCAACTAGATTTATACCTTCTAAACAAGCTTTTATTGAGGCCAAAAGGGCTAATTAGGGCTAAGTAGGGCCAATTAGGGCTAATTCGAGCAAAATAGGGTTAATTTGAGCTAAATAGGGTTAATTAGAATTAACTAGGATTAAGTAGACTTAATTATTGTTAACTATGGTTTTAAGTAGCGGCAACTGACCATTAGTTCTCTAAATAATCCTACAAGTGATGTACAGGTACTTTTGGTGTCACTAAAAGGCTTGTTTAGAAGGTATAAATTTGGTAGGGGCATTGAGAGTTGTTTTGCTTGATATTGATTGGAATCCATCAGTTGAAAGGCAAGCCATATGTCGGGATACAGGATCGGTCAGAAGAAAATTTTGTATATTTACCATCTAATTACCTCAGGAACAATGAAGGGTCGAAAATGTATGCGACAGGCTGAGCAAGACCTTTTGTCTCAGAAAGTCTTCTTTACTGTAGACATGGAGAGTTGCGAGCCAAAGATGTTATTCGAAGTCCTGGAAGATAAGATCTTAGATGAGATGGTTCAACATGATGGCTTAAGGAAAATTTTTAGTTCATAACTTACCAATCAAAAACACCGGATTTACTTGAGAATCTTCATTTGGTGGATCATTATATGTTAAAGGATTTATGAATGATGATTTCTCAGCTCAAGTTCACTATAACCAAATGATTTTGTACCGAACCAAAATAGATAAAAGCAACTGCAAATTAGTGGCAAGAAAAGGGAGTTGTGCACATTTTAGGCTGACTTCCATCTAGATACACAGTATTGGGTCATGTATAAAAATGAAACATTTGGGCTCTTTAATATTTAGCATCCTCGTACCTCTGAATCTTACAACTTCACTCAATGGTTGAATGAACCATGAAGGGAACTCCATTCTCTCTTCCTAAAATCATGCAAAAAGGTACTGGAACACTAAAGAGAGCTAAATCGGGTCAATTAGAGTTGATTTGGTTTAAGTAGACTCAGTTAGGGTTTAATTAAAAGCTAATTAAGGTGAACATGCCGAGTTAATGTGATAATTAAGAGCAATTAGGGCTAATTCAAGTTATTTAGGGTTAATAACAGTAAATTGCGTTTAATTAGACTCTATTAGTGTTATTCAGGATTTAATTATGGCTAATTCGGGCAACTTAGGGCTAATTAAGCCTAATTAGAGCATAGCACAGTTAATCATCCTAATTGGGATTAATTAGGGTTTGTCAACGATTTATCAGACAATCAGAATTTAATTAGGTTAATCAGCGATGATTAGGGCTAATTAGAGATTAAATAAACAGTAAATTAGGGTTAATCAATGTTAATTAGGGCTAATCAGTGTTAGTTATGGCTAATTAGGGCTAATGGGAGTTAGTTGGGTTTAATTAAGATTAATTTGTGCAAATTAGAGTTTAATTAAGAATTAATTAGGGTTAATTAATTTTAGTTAGGGTTAATCAGTTTTAATTAGGCCGTGTACGTTGCCTCCCCTGTATGACTGCATGTGCCATAAGAGGAGTGTCCCCACCCCCCGCAGCCCTTCCACAGACGCAGACATCGATTGTGGAGCGACCATCGTTATACGAGGACGAGATCTGTCACATTGCTGCGGAGGTGTATAGGATGATCACTGCGCATAATCAGGTACAGTACAACCACTATATATGTTTACTAAACACCATATACGATTGCTCTTGATATTAATGCGTCTGTGCCTTTACATGTAGGGCACTGTTGCTGGACATGCCGAGCCGGATCTGGATCACAGTGCCCCCGTGAACGAGGACGATCAGCAGGATCCAGATCCGAGACTCGCCGACTGATCAGCCCTTTTCCTCCTAGCTATTTGTATCCCGCTCCTGTGCCCCCCGACTTGTACTTCCCTCCCCTCCCCTACTCTATTGTACCCCGCTCCTGTGCTCTCTGGAACTTTATCTATATTTTATTTTTAGATTAGTATAGAATCCATTTTGTATATATATATATATATATGTGTGTGTGTGTGTGTGTGTGTGTGTGTGTGTGTGTGTGTGTGTTGTGTCTGTTTTAAGGTTAAATAATTGTTTATGGATCAATAATTATTTAACCCTAATGTGCTTTGAGAAATATTTGCTGGATTGAGAATGATTGTTGAGAATTTGTAATTACAGGTTTAGGCATAAAAAATATTTTTTTTAAAAATTAGTTTGACTTTTAGCGGCGGATTTTATTTCGTCGCTAAAATTCTTACTTTTTCTGTACATAAATGACTTTTGACCGCTGTTTTATCGAAAAAAGGTTTAAATGACAACTTTTAGCAACGGATATTCCGTCGCTAAAAGTCATCATTTTCTAAATAATTTTTGGAGACGAATAGTTCCATCCCTAAATATTTTACGTAATAAATTATTTTTAAAAAAAGAAAATAAATTTAAAATAAGGAAAATATATTTAGGGACGGATAATCCGTCGTTAATTATATTAATACGTCTTTCGCTCAAAGTCGACTTTAGGAAAAGGATTCCAAAATTCCGTCACAACTTTTAGCGACGGGGTTATAAGCAACGGACTTTTAGTTACGCGGTGTCGGTCGTTAAAAGTCATTGGCGACGGATGTAGGGCTTTTAGCAACAAAACTGTCTGTCGTTAAAAGTCCTTTTTTTGTAGTGTTATTATAGAAGCATGTAGAAATATTATATATCTAAAGGGTGATTTTTCTCTTCTTAATGATAAAAGCTTTGTAGAGTCATGTAAGCCAATATTTCAGATAATAACATGATGAGATGACACAATTAAATCATCCTTGCATTTTGGGGTGCCATTATTTACACCCTATATGAAGTTTGAGTCGATAAGCCAGACCGTTGGCACCCGTGCATTTTGGGCTAAAGAGCACAGCTAATAAAGAAACAACTTGACAAAGCACATGAGCCAAGCACACGAGAAAGTGAGCATTTACATTCTATTTGTGAGGGTTTTTTTAGGAGAGAAAATAGAGGAAATGAAAGTAAAGTGACTAATTTCCTTCCTTCCTTCCTTTTCTCTAATTTGTGAGTCTTTTTAGGAGAGAAAAGAAGATAAAAGGGGTGAAGGTTTAGGCTTCTTTCCCTCCAAATCTTTCCTCTGAAAAATGGAGAAAAAGAAAACCCTCATGACTAATACTTTCATAAGGCCCATATTTCTCTTTAGATAATGAAAGATAAATTTTTAATTACTTTAGGTCCTATGTTTTCAATACAAAAACTTACCATTTTAATTACAAACAAGAAAAGCAGCATAAGTACAGTACCGTACAGCTTCGTCTCTTCATAATCTCAGGTAAGTTTAGCATGTGTAAGTTTGCTTTGTGACTAAGGATTTTTTTTTGTTTGATTCTGGCTTTGATTTTGATTTTTTTTGTGATATTTGTTCATGAGTTCATGTGAAAGGGCTTGCAAGCTTTTTTTTTTCATGTTAGGTTAAAATAAAAATTTTTGAATGAGAAGGGGAAGAATTATTGAGCTTAAAACAACAATAAAAAAATTAAAGGGGTTTTTCATTTTTGGCCAAAAAGAATCATGAAAGTCCAAAGAATAATCGAGAAGTACTGAATTATTCAAATCTAATCAATACAAATTAATTTGTAGTTACCATCATCATTTATGTTGTACTCGGACAAAAGCACCTCCATATGAATAATGTGTGAGTGATAGATTGTGTGTGGAGGTCGGAATATAAATGCAGAGGAATCAGCAAGAACCCATGGAGAACAGGGACGGGAGAAAGAACATAAGAGTGAGGAGGTGAAAAAGGACTAATGATCATCATGAAATGCCACAAATCCCATAAATTAAGTGCATAGGTTTCGGATGCAAGCAGCTAGCTAGGCCTTTTTCTGCGGTGTTGCTGCATATACTTCAGCCTTTCCTCATGTTATGAGTGTTTTGGCACTCCTCTGTAAAGAGGCCATTGGTCTTTTAGTTCTACCTATTAATTTAGTGTAAAAATTTGACATTGCACTATTCAACATAAAAATCATATGACATTACATCATTTTCCATTTTTTTGGGGGCTGTAGATAAAGATAATGTTTTTGGTTTTGTTATGGACTCGTAGACAGAAACCCGAATAATTCAAGACATCATCAAGTTTAGGATGTTGGTAAGAGATTGACAACTAGTTGCCATTGTGTCGTGTCGCTCATTCTAATATGCATCGAAGGAGAAGTCATAAAAAGAGGTAAGAGAAACCAAGTGGGGTGGTATGCAAAACAAGGCAAATACTAGGAGATGCATCAGTTCGATGCCTTAGTATAGATGCATATAAATTGTGATGTTATTTGCATGGGATAGCAAGGATTTGAAAAGCAAGATGCTACAAAACGAGGAGGATCTTAAACCTATTCAACGAGTATTGGATGAAGAAAAAGTTACAATTTCTTCACATTCTATCACAAAATGGAATAATAGTATGATGTCATCCTTCTTCTGTTGTTCTAGAATGTATTGACGTCTTTTATCGGCTCTTGAGGGCAGTAACACTTGTGGAAGGAAATTTTCTAACCATCTTTCAAAATAAACAATACTTTTACTACTTTCATATTTTACACATATTTATGGAAGCATGCACAACACATACAACATATGTACGTGAGGATTGCATAGCACTACAAGAAAACAGGCCTTTAGCGACGGAAAAATCCGTCGCTAAAAGTCCAAAATCCGTCGCTAAAAGAATTAGCGACGGATTCACCGTCGCTAAAAATCCCTCGTATAAAAGCCCGTCACTAATAGTTTAGCGACGGAATGTTTTAAATCCGTCGCTAAATATGTCATTTTTTCCGACGGATTTATTTTTAATTAGCGACGGATATTCCGTCGCTAATTATATTTTTAGAATTTTAATTTATTTTCTTTTTTGTCAAATTAGCGAAGAATAAAATATTTTAGCGACGGAATATTCCGTCGCTAAATAACTGATTGTAGGAATACTTTTAGCGACGGAATTAATCCGTCGCCAAAAGTCAATTTTTTTTTGAATTTTTTTTATTTTTCAATTACCCAGACCTGTAATACAATTTTCAATTCTCAACAACAACGCGCAATAATCAATACAGAAAGAAATATATATAATCAATTATAAAAAATATTTATTATAAAAAAACTCATATATGTACAAGCCGGGAACCGGATACAGCCGGTTAGGAGAGGGGAGAAGAGTACAAGCCGGGCGCGGGGGGGGGGGGAAGCTAGGAACGGGCACGGGAAGGGGCTCATCAGGGGTTGCCGAGTCCCGGATCTGGATCCTGCTGATCCGGGGCCGGCTCGGCCTGTCCAGCAGTGCCCTGCTCCCTGATCATCCTCACCACCACTGTAGCAATGCGCTGGATCTCCTCGTCGTCCAACTGAGGACGAGGAGCCGGTGTCTGTGGAGGGGCAGCAGGGGGTGAGGACGCTCCTATCACGGCACGAGCAGTCGTGCTAGGCAGGCCGCGTATGCGGCCTTTCGGCCGATTCACGACCTCCGGCGTATCCAGCCATCGCTTCAACCCCCCAGTACTCGCAGCCGTACTAGTGGACGCTGATGGCTGTCCGGACTGCTGCTCGGACCCCCTTAGCTGTTCATACGAGGCCTGCAAAAATAGTGGTTTAACGATATGTTAGGGCATTAATTAACGAAACAGACATTGAGGATAGAAAGAAAAAACATTAACAACTTAAATAAATTGACTCACATCGATCCGCCGGGCAATATCTGAAATATAGTCGCCCGCCCGGTGCGTCTCGTCCTTGTCCTTCTTCCGCACGTGCGTCTGATTATAGGTCAGAGCTATGACCTCATCCTCCTCCAGATCCGGGTGCTCGACCGCGTTCATGTGTCGGACGATGTCGTGTGGCACCGACCCCCCCGTGTGCGTCGGATCTCTGTTCTGTCTGTTCTCAGCCCCGCTCTTACTCTTGGCGTCCCAACCTGGATCCGCAGCCCACCGATCTATCATCTCCCCCCATACACGGTGAGATATCCAATGTGGGGGATATCTCGTCATGTCCGTCATCGGGGCACCCGCGGGCAGCGCCTTCTTCGCCCGGTCCCGTGCATCGTGGAGCCATCGGCGGTAATTCTTGCCGATGTAGGCAAAGAAAGCCTGCTGCCCCAGTACCTGCTGCTGAGGCGTGTCAAACGTGAACCCCTCCTGTAAGGCATTCAATAACACAAATTAACAACATAAAACAAACTGTAATTAAACATTTACTAACGCTGAAAAAAATACTTCACCGTACCAGCCACTCCTCCCATAGGGCCTCCCTCGCAGCGGCATCCCAGTCCTTCCAGTACAGGCGTGGCTCGAAGAATCGGCCCTTCACAAGAACGCCGATCTTCGTCCTCGCCTGATTCTCCAGGATCCTGCCAAAGAAGTAAATAAATAAATTAATACAGTTCAAATATAAATTAACACCCCAAAATTTTAAATATAAGGCATGAGGTGATATTTTTAGTACTTACAGGCCCTCCTGCGTGAGCGTAACTCTCTGTTTACGCTGGGGGTCGATGCGTACCCCGCGTGTCGGACCACGGCCTCGTCGAGATCCTACAAAACACAGACATTAATACAGTTCAAATATAAGGCTAGCGAAAATGTACGAAACACCGTTATCAACTATACCTGAGGTAGAACCCACGGAAGATGGAGAATGCACGCGCGTGTGGGATGAATCTGCGTCGGGCTGGGGCGACGGCGACGGCTGGGGCCCCATCTGCTGTCCGCGATCACTCTGTGCCTCGTCATCAGTAGGCAATGACGAGGTGGGACCCACCGGGGAGGAAGCAGCTCGGCGTCCAGCCCGGCCACGAATAGCCCGTATCCTATCCATATCTGACTTCATATAGATAAATTACAAAGACATTAACACGTTAAAAACAATAATTTGGCAAAAATCATCATCGGCACAATAGCTATATATATATATATGAACGGATGTGCAAAAACACATCATTAAACACCAAGTTCTAAAATGTTACTACATTTTTCCCGTGATGTTACAACATTACAAGTCAATCATTTTCAGTTTGCGAATCATCTTCATCACTTTCCCCGTCGTCCTCTTCTTCGTGGGACTCGTCGTCCTCTTCATCTTCTAATTCATCCTCTTCATCAGTAGACTCGGTCACATCATCTCCAACACTTTCCACGTCTTCCGCGTCATCATCTACGACTTCTTCTCCTACAAGAAGTGTTGTTGGAAGAGGAAGATCGTTGTTGACCTCAACAGGGAACAAGACACGTGGTTGGTCGGCTTGAAAGGAGTCTAGCTCACTGTCATATGTCACGGGCAATTTCTTGGACTTGATAGTTGTATACCAATGAGATTTGGGATTGGCGACGTCCTCCGCGTAAAAGACTTGTACAGCTTGACTAGCAAACACAAAGGGCTCGTCTGATGCAAGTCTTGACTTGACATTGACATCTACAATCCCTTGAGAGCTAACACGGATTCCTCTACTGCATGTGACATCGAACCACGTACACTTGAACATTACCAGGCGGTTTTGGGAACCCAGATATGTTAGCTCAACAATCTCATCTAGCTCTCCGTAAAAATCCATGCAATTCTCGGCATAACAGTCGCCGTTGACCAAGACTCCACTGTTTTGGGTTTGTTTTGTTCGGTCATCATCTTTTACGTTAAACCTAAACCCGTTGATGATATAGCCTCCGTAACAGGATGTTTGTTTGTTAGGGCCTTCGGCTAGTAATTTCAAGCAGGAGGCCACTGGTCTATCCATTGACTGAACCTATTGTAGATGACGGTAAAAATTAAGGATAAATCAGTATACTAATTGGCCACAGAACTGTATATAACACATAATATAATTTCGTTAAACAATCTTACACGATTTTGAACCACTGTACAAATTGTGATTTCCGATGAGATTCAAGTCCAGCGGGATCAGTGATTAAAGATTCCGCATCGAACTCACTGCAAACCAATATAGTTGACTCACTTAACACACACTTTCAATTATGTACAGCAATGTAAGTGAATTAAGACTTTAACTTACTCAACGAATGCCGAAACTTCATCGCAATTTAGAAGGGCATATATTGTTGCAGCACTGTACTCTTCATCCGTTAGCCATCGAGTATACGTTCGGCCGAACGGACTCCCTGGCTGCTTGAATATTGACAATTGCCCTTCCAAATTTGTGCTTGCTCCGGGGTCATTTCGGCCTAGTTGATTTAACCTTGTACCAACATCAGGCCCGAAATATTGACTACAAAAGTTTACAAGTTCTTCCATTACGTAAGCCTCCGCAATTGAGCCCTCAACCCGAGCCTTATTACGGACTTTTTTCTTTAAATGGAACATGAACCTAGAAGTTTAGCGAATCGAGTTAGGTGGAATATCAATGATAACAGATGTCGCATTAAGTGTAAACGAACAACTGTAACAATTTAAGGATTACCTCTCGAAGGGATACATCCACCGATATTGCACGGGTCCACCCATCTTAGCTTCATATGCCAAGTGAACAGGCAGATGCTCCATTGAATCAAAGAACGAAGGTGGGAAGATTTTCTCCAGCTTGCAAATCGTCACCACAATGTTCTTCTCAAGCACTTCCATGTTACTCACCCGGATCGTAGAAGAACATATATCTCGAAAGAAATGAGATAATTCAGTCAAAGTCTCGCAAACAACCCGTGGCAACAGTCCCCGGAAGGCAATAGGAATGAATCTCTCCATGAATACGTGGCAGTCATGACTCTTCATCCCTTGGAACTTGCATTCCGATACATTGCAACAACGAGATATGTTGGACGCAAACCCATCCGGAAGCTTCAAATTCTTAACCCACTGACAGACCTTCTCCACTTGTTTCTTGTCTAGACAGTAAGGTGCTTTCGGAAGTATGGTCCTCCCACTGACTGTCCGAGGATGCAATTCACGGCGTACACCCAACTGTTGTAGATCCCTTCTCGCTTTAAGGTGATCTTTCGATTTGCCCTTGACATTCATCACTGTGTTGAACACATTATCAAAAACGTTCTTCTCAATATGCATCACATCCATGTTGTTTCGGATAACGAGCGTCCTCCAGTAGGCTAACTCCCAGAAGATACAAAATTTTCTCCAGTTGTGCTCTTTCCCGAACCCTGCAATCTTCTGATCCGGCACACCCTTACCGTGTGGTATGTCAGTATCAAGTGCCTCCAGGTGTGAGAGTACTTCTTCACCAGATGGGTAGTCCAGTGTGACAACCTCACGCTCGATTGTCCCGTCAAATTTATCCTTCTGCCTACGAAACTGATGGCCCGGTGGCAAAAGCTTACGGTGACATCCGAACCACGAGGCCTTTCCGCCGTGCTTTAACGTATGACCGGGGTTCACGCCCATACAAGCAGGGCATGCTAGCTTCCCATGTGTGCTCCAGCCACACGTCATTCCCAATGCGGGGAAATCATGTATAGTCCACATCAAAGCAGCCCTCATCTGAAAATTTTGTTTAAGGGATGCATCATATGTTTCGACTCCATGATTCCATAACTGTTTTAACTCATCAATCAACGGCCTTAAATACACATCTATGTCCTTACCGGGCTCTTCGGCCCCGGAATAAGCAACGACAAGAACATATACGGCTTCTTCATGCACATGCCTGGTGGAAGGTTGTAAGGGACAATAATAACAGGCCAACAGGAGTAAGGCGTGGTAGACTGACCGAAAGGGTTGAACCCATCGGTTGCCAGACCAAGTCTAACATTCTGAACTTCCTGAGCAAAGACTGGATGCCTGCGGTCAAACTCCTTCCACGCCTCTCCATCAGCTGGGTGTGTCAGCACATCGGCATCGTTGCTGCGAGTCTCACGGTGAGCCCTCATATGTTCAGCCGTATTGGAGGAGTAGTACATTCTCTGAAGCCGTGGTGTGATCGGGAAATATCGCAATATCTTCCATGCAATGTTTTTCTTCTTCCCTTTGTCCGGTTTGTACCTCGAATGATCACATACTGGACACCGTGACAAATCCTTATTCTCTTTCCAAAATAACACACAATCGTTATTGCACGCATCTATCCGGTCATAGCTCAACCCAAGTTTCCTCATCATCTTCTTCGCGTCATAGTACGACGGCGGTAGCTTTTCACTTTCGGGCAGTATTTCTTTGATTAAGGTAACAAACTCGTTAAAACCTTTCTCACTCAGCCCGTGGTCTGATTTCAACTGTAATAACCTACTAACCGCAGACAGCCGTGTGTGTTTCGGAGCTCCATCCCACAGCGGCTCTTCCGCAGCTCTCAACAACTCATAAAACTGATGAGCCCCCTCGTTCGGCGGTTGTGGACTGTCGTCACCCCAGTCAACATTAGCATGCCCAGCATCCATAATCATATCTCGGTAATCATATCGTGCCTCCTCCCTAACTTCAGTTTGACTAGTCGGGTTGGACGACAATACTATCGTTTCCCCGTGCTGCGTCCACCTTGTGTATCCACCCATAAAACCGTACCGACGAAGATGCCATTTTACTTCAATTCTTTTTCTCCAGTGCAACAACTCACATCTACCGCACGGACACCTTATCTTATCAAGGTCAACATGTGCAGGATGCGCATAAGCGAAGTCGAGAAATTCGTCAACGCGACACTCAAAATCTTCAGCATTCTTCCTTTTCATCCAACTTCGATCGACTGACATGACGACTGAATTATCGTACTGTATACCACCTTCAATTATGACCAGTGATTAGGCATTGCCGATGTAAATATGAATGCATGAATGTTACAACATGTCTACATATTTCCCCTCCACTCTTCAACAGGTAGTGGTCCTATCCCATTCAGAAAAGCACATGTTTATAAAACAGTTTTTAACTCATGCTTAGTCCCATGTCTGTGAAAAATTCGGCAGCACCTCCCCGCATTTCTCCAAGTACACGACATCGATTAGGTGTTCTAACATTCATCTAACCTTGCTCAAGAAGGTTTGACGGATGTTAGAACACCAGATCTGTATGCACCCGGAGAAACACACGAGAACGTGTACCAAATATCCACGACATAGAACACAAAGCATGAGTCAAAACACTGTTTTATAAACAATTAGCTTTTCCAAATTGTCCAAACTGGACATCCAAAGGCTCATTACAAAGCATTACTTTGTAATGAGTACCTTTGAACGGGAACTAAGGGTTTCTATGCATGCATGCGTTCAGAAATTGATAACATATGCAAGAATCTTTCCGAAATATCAAAACTGCAGAAAGATCGTTACATATGTTACCAATTCCACATTAAATAGAATTCGTTGGCAACGAGTTGAACCATCTCGTTGCCAATGGACTTCTCAAAACAACAACTAATATAAAGAAGGCAGGGTTTGTAAACAACGAGTAATTGAACCATCTCTGGGCAATATGGAGTAATTATGGGAAGTACAAGGGCTAATTAGGGCTAACTGTGTTATTAGGGTTAATTACGAGTATTAATTATAGCTAATTAGGGTTGATTAGGACTAATTAGGGTTATTCAGTCCTAATTAGGGTTTAATTGTGCCGAGTAGTGCTGATTAGTCCGAATTAGGCTTAATTGGGTTATGTTAGGGCTAATTAATGTTAATGAGGGCTAGTTTGGCCTAATTATAGCTAATTAGGGTTGATTAGGACTAATTAGGGTTATTTAGTCCTAATTAGGGTTTAATTGTGCCGAGTAGTGCTGATTAGTCCTAATTAGGCTTAATTGGGTTATGTTAGGGCTAATTCATGTTAATGAGGGCTAGTTTGGCCTAATTATAGCTAATTAGGGTTGATTAGGACTAATTAGGGTTATTTAGTCCTAATTAGGGTTTAATTGTGCCGAGTAGTGCTGATTAGTCCTAATTAGGGCTACTTAGGCTTAATTGGGTTATGTTAGGACTAATTAATGTTAATGAGGGCTAGTTTCGGATAATTATAGCTAATTAGGGTTGATTAGGACTAATTACGGTTATTTAGTCCTAATTAGGGTTTAATTGTGTCGAATAGTATTGATTAGTCCTAATTAGCGCTAATTAGGCTTAATTGGGTTATGTTAGTGCAAATTACGACTAATTAGGCTAACTATAATCAATATGCGCATAATTGGGTTCATTTTGGCTAATTTGGGGTAATTACAGCTACTTTGATTTTCATTAGGTTCTTAGGGTTAATTAAAACTAATTAGGCTCGTTAGAGCTAATTAATTAGGGTTAATTGATTTATTAAAATATTTATTTTTTAAATGTCGGACACCGTCGATCAGACGTGGTGTCCGTGTCTGCGCTAACTAACAGGTATCTCAATCCAATTGGGTCCCATCCTCCGTCAACAATCTCAATTCTCAATTCTCAAATGCCGCCCAATGCAATAAAAATTAACAAAAATCACACATTCAATCCAATTGGGTCCCATCCTCCGTCAATAATCTCAATATCTCAAATGCTCAATGCACAATTAACAATCTAAAATCATCAATTAACAACCTAAAATCATCAATTAATAATCGCAATTACTTCAAATGCACAGCTAATAACCTAAAATCATCAATTAACAACCTAAAATCACAGATCAATAATCACAATTCTCAAATACACAATTAACAACCTAAAATTATCAAACAAATTATCAATGTTCAAATAGAAAAAAATTGTTCAAAATGCACATATCTGATGCGCTTGAATTATTTCAATTTAGGGTTCGATTATATTAGGGCATTCAATTTAGGGTTCAATTAGTTTAATTTAGGGTTCGGTTCGATCACGGGCATTCAATTTAGGATTTAATTAGGGTTCAATTACATCAATTTAGGGTTCAATTAGGGGGTTCTATTGAATCAATTTAGGGTTCGGTTGATTTGGGGCATTCAATTTAGGGTTCAATTTAGGTTTCGGTTGGATTAGGGCATTCAATTTAGGGTTCAATTAGGGGTTAATTTAGGGTTCGATTCGATTAGGGCAATTAATTTAGGGTTCGATTCGATTAGGGCATTCAATTTTGGGGTTTAATTAGGGTTCAATTACTTTAATTTAGGGTTCAATTATGGGGTTATATTGATTCAATTTAGGGTTCGGTTGGATCAGGGCATTCAATTAGGGGTTCAATTATAATTAATTGGTTCAATTAGGTTGAATCGGGGTTCATTACAATTAATTGGTTAAGTTAGGGTTAATCAGGTTTAATTGGGGTTAATTCGTTCAATTAGGGTTACGCGGGGTTAATTACTGTTAATTGGTTAGTTTAGGTTGAATCGGGGTTCATTACAATTAATTGGTTCAGTTAGGGTTAATCAGGTTTAATTGGGGTTAATTCGTTCAATTAGGGTTACGCGGGGTTAATTACTGTTAATTGGTTAGATTAGGGATAATTACGGTTTGATTAGGAATAATTGGGAACAAATTAAGGATAGTTAGGGTTTATCCGGGCTAATTATGCTTTAATTAGGGTTTAGGGTTTAAGGTTAACCGGTTCAAACAGGTTTAATTAGAGCTAATTACGGTTAATTGGTTCAATTAGGGCTAATCAGGGCTAATTAGGGTTTATTGGTTCAATTAGGGTAAATCGGGATTAATTAGGGCTAATTGGTTAGATTAGGTTGAATCGGGGTTCATTACAATTAATTGGTTCAGTTAGGGTTAATCAGGTTTAATTGGGGTTAATTCGTTCAATTAGAGTTACGCGGGGTTAATTACTGTTAATTGGTTAGATTAGGAATAATTACGGTTTGATTAGGGTTAATTTGGTTCAATTAGGGTTACTTGGGAACAAATTAGGGATAATTAGGGTTTAATCGTTACAATTACATTACAACAAATTAAATACTATAAATACACTACAAAAAATTAAATTTAATTACATTACAACAAATTAAATTCAATTACATTATAGCAAATCAAATACAATTACATTACAATAGATTAAATACAATTACATTATAACAATAGATTTAATGCGATAAATAATTTCTAGCATACAATTACATTATAACAACAGATTAATTCAATATGATAAATAATTTCTAACCGCAAAAAAAGTGAGTTCAGGCAGTGGTGGTGCGAGGCAGATGACGACAGTGGCGCACGGAAGGCAGCGGCAGAGGGTGGTTGTGCGGCGGAGGGGGAGGAAGTGTGGCGATGGTGGTGCGACGGTGAGGTGGCAGTAATGGGTAGCTGCGGGGCGGCGAGGTGCCAATGGGGACGACATATCTGATGGGTGAGGGAAGGGCGGTGTGGTGGTGGCGGGGGGGCCTATCGCCGGCGTGGGGGGCTGGTGGGGAGGGATGAAGGCGGGGGCCTGTCACAGCGTGGGGGGTTGGTGGGGAGGGACGGAGGCGGGGGCCTGTCGCCGGCGTGGGGGGCTGGTGGGGAGGAAAGACGGGGAGAGAGAGAGAGAAATCTGGGTATTTAAGAA
>JAVXUP010004911.1:20000-24504 GCA_033070095.1 Escallonia herrerae | reverse complement strand
AATCGGAAAATGAGGACCGGCCTGCGCGATACCTTCTCCCGACGCCTACCATTGACCAGGGCAGCAAAAAGATTCTGCGAGAACCATAATAAGCATTAAACATAGCTAGCAAAATAAGATTAATCAGTTTTATAATATGCAAGTTACAACAAGAAGGAAACAGGATCTTACCATGGCATCCAACTGGCCTATGCCTCGGTACATATCAATCACAGGCATCACGTCGGTATCGTCGTAGAGACTGTCGACGACTGAAACCGTGCTCTGTAATGGTTCGTAGCAAACCAAGTACCAGTGGGCATTCCCTAAAAAGGGGATTAGAAACACGTCGGCAACACTTGCGCTCACTGGACTATCCCTAGCAAGATATGCTTGTAGGTTAGGGACGGTTTCCACTGGGCCATGCCTCTCCCCTTCCTTGCATTGCCCCAGTCGTGCCACTCTTGTACTAGGAGCTGATGAAAAAAGCATCCAAGATAAACACGCGCGGACCGATGTCTGGATGCTCCCGACACCTTCGCCTCAGAATTTGCACGTAGTGCGAGATGACACCGCTGTCTAACCAAGATCCCGGCGCCAGCGAGGCGATCTCTGTCCAAGAGGCATTGTAATCCAAGCCCTCGGGGTGATCCACGTCATACGACGCTCCGTCTTGGGGGGCCCCGCTAAAATAACGGGCTCGGATTAGATCGCATTTATGCGGCTTTAGGGGCCTGGCTGGATGCCCTTTCGGATATTGCCCTCGGGGGTCGATCGGGGGATATTGGCCTCCAATTCCTTCTTCGGCCGGCTGATATTCCCCTTCGGGGCCGCCAACTGGTCCCGCCCACGGGACAATGGGCAGTGCCTCGGAGAAACCGTAGTTTCCGAAAGGAAAGTCTTGCGTGACTTGAGAGAGGGGTTCCGGGAACAAATTGAAGGAGGGGCCGCTGTAATCGCCCCACGACGCTTGAGCCTGTCCCATCCCCGCTTCAGAGGTACCACCAACTCCCTGACTCACCCCTGAAGCCTGTCCAGAGGGATCACCGTATCCCTGGCTGACGCCCGTATAACCCATTCCCGGGCTGACTCCCGAAGACTGGCCCGATGCTTGGCGCAAAAAATTCCCGCAGCCTAAAGCCAATGTCGCAGCCTGTTGGCAAAGATCCTCGCCCATTGCGCTCACCAGATCCCTCCGCTCACTCAACTTCTGGAAGAATGCAAGCGAGGCATTAACCTACATCCAAAGAGATAAAAAATTAAGTAACTTCAATCAGACATTTATATTCAACTAATTTGGTTCAAGTCAGACTTGTTGGGCAACTTACGAGATTGTATGCCATACGCTCATCGATCTGACCCCTAGGCGCATACCTCTCCCCACGTTCAAAGTTTACAGGGGCTACTCTCCTCCGCGTGATGCGGTAGTACCACTCATCGTACTGATCGATGCTGATAACGGGGTCTGGCTCCGAGACGATGGCCGCCAGTGTGTCCTGCCAAGAAGTCCAAAGCTCTATTTCGGCCGCGCACAATTCGTACGCATTGGCGGTGCCAAACACTCCGACATCCGGTGGGTTCCTGTTAACCCTCATATCCGGGGCATCGACTGGCAAACCCTGCTCCAACTCAAAATGGCGCATTGCTCGGTCGGGCAGCTGCCACTCTGCGACCTCGAAATGGATCAGGGGTGTGCGCTGCAACCCGGAGAGCGTGAAGACGAACGACTCTCCCACCCGTCGCGCCAAACGTATGTACGGTGCCCAACGCATTTGGCCCGGAGATAGACGGTCGAACTCCCCTCGATAGTACGTAATGTTGTGATGGGGATCGACTCTCCTCTTGTAGTGGCTAGCCCTCCGGCTGTACTCCCAAGCACACAACCGAGGCCAGACTTTGTCGGTTCCATCCCTACGCGTTGGTGCACCGGGAGCAAGGTGTTCATAAGACCACACCTGAGAACATCAAAAAATTATATTTATATCGTCGATTCAACAAAAATAAAACACAATAACGAAGACATGATTTATATGATATACCTGCAATAGCGAGAGACATGCACATATGGCTTTGGAGTTGGGCCTCGTTGCCTTGTGCAATGCTCGGTACAGATACGAAAGAACCGCTGCACCCCAGGCATAATCCCCAACCTCCGACAGGTTACCCAACAACGGTAAATATTTCACGCTGACCGTGTTCTTCGACGTCGTTGGGAATAAAATTGCTCCCATCACCCACAAGAGGAAGGCCTTTGTGTACACCACAAGCTCACGGCCCGTATAGTTTTCCGGCAAAACCCCGTAGGTATCTACCAACCACTTCAACTTTATACCACCAGTGCTAAATTGATCCTGGGGTATCGAAGTGAAGAAGTCTCGCGCTGTTCTCTTATTCGTTGCGTCTGACGGAGGAGCAATTACCGGCCGCCCCGTCACCGGCAACCCCAAGATGAACCCTACATCTTCTAGGGTAATCGTCATCTCTCCGATCGGGAAGTGAAACGTATTCGTTTCACTTCTCCACCTCTCAACAAGGGCACCTATCAAGGCCCGGTCAAGCTGTTGAAAGATCTGCCCATGCGTGAAAATCCCAAACCCAATTCCACGCAGTATGCTTTTCTGGGAATTGTTCAAGGTCCATCTCGTGAACTCGCGAGATACTTCTACGGTGGTGAGAAGTTCTCTTTCCTACGAATTATTAATAAATACAATTTAAGCAAAATGAACGGTAAAACAACGTTCGTAATAATAAGAAAGTTGATAAATAATGTATCTTACTCCACCATCCCATATGAGCGTACTGATATGGTTGGCTTGGTCGTATAACACGGATGGATCTTCTGGTCCAGGGATAAATTCCATTTTTTGCAACTGAAACTATGGAATTGGATTTTACAAACGCTAGCACATGAACAAATACATACATATATAAATCCTCATCACCGCTAGCACATGCTCAATGCATAATCAAAACCACGCATAAAACGCAATATTGATCACAACTATAGATTAGAAACATGTAAAGGATTGATTTTGTGAACTTACGTGATCTATTAGGGGGGGATTAAAGCTGCTCTTATGAAGAAATTGCGCAGATCTGCTTGCCAACGCCGCTGGGAATATTTGTGAGTAGGAAGAACACGGGGAGAAGAAGAGTGTAGAAGTTATAGGGGGACTTTCTTTTGGGTTTGAATATATATATTTGCTGTCCGCTGGACAATATACATTTGCCGTCCGCTATATAGTCTCGCGGGTCTGTTCCTTGTCCGCTATATAGTATCGCGGACGCTAGACTTTTGGTAGTTTTCTCTACGTCCGCTATACTATGTAGCGGACGACACATCTTCTCTACGTCCGCTACATAGTATAGCGGACGGCCCCGCAGAATGTTTTTGGTTGTGTTCTCTACGTCCGCTACTTAGAATACCACTACTTGGTTTTTTCTTCTACACTTTGTTCCACCTCTCCAAAACTTCGTTTTTTCTACACTTTTTTCAGTTTTTAAAACTGAAAAAAAAAGAGGGAAAAAAAATTTGTCAAACGGGGCCTTAGTTTTTTCTTCTACACTTAGTTTTTTCTTCTACACTTACTTCCACCTCTCCAACACTTAGTTTTTTCTACACTTAGTCCAAACTGTCCGCTATATAGTATCGCGGATATACTTACCGCAGAAAATGGTTGGCACGGACCAGACATTTTTTTTCTGTTTTTAAAACTGAAAAAAAAAGAGGAAAATTTTTTTTGTCAAACGGGGCCTTAGTTCCCGACCTTCCCGAACCCGGCCTAAGCGGAGGGCCCCTTATATCCGCTATATATATAGAACTATACAATGTGGCGTAATGTAATAAATTGGAATAAATTGGCGCCCGTGATGCAGTTTTAATAAATTGAAATAAATTGGCCCGAAGACTTGTTTTAGCGACATAGTACGTTAATGCTATTTTAATAAACTGACGCCCAAAGACTTGTTTTAGCGACGGAATCAACAATCTCAATTTTTCCAAAAAATAATGTACAATTCATAATCAACGATCTCAATATATCAATATATCGAGGCAACAAAAAAAGGCACAATTAACCAAGAAAAAATTTGAAAACATAATAAACAAGAACATAAATATTTTTATTATAATAAACTATGGTTCACAAATGGGGTACGAAAGCTTTTCACAAGCGCTCCGTTCAAAGATTACAACTTGAAAATCCCACCACCCAAGGTGTTCGAACACTACAAAGTCCCCGAGTTCGAGGCCATGCTGGCGCACGAAGACGTTCCAACCCTCTGCGAATTCCTTTTTTTGGGATCGGCCGGGCTTCAGCTTGATTTCAACCTGCCATGCCCCCTTGCGGCTATATAATCTTGCACTATCATGAATTGTTGTAAATTGATTGGTAAATGCTTCCGGTATGTCCTACCAAACACAAAATACAAAAAATAGGTTAGTTTTGGTTAAGAAAAACAAAAGATCAAACTTTTAACACACGAAAATACAGAGAAAGAGAAAGAGGGATAGCCTACAAGTTCA
>JAVXUP010004911.1:0-15000 GCA_033070095.1 Escallonia herrerae | reverse complement strand
GAAATGTATTAAACACCTGGCAGCCGTACCCTCTCGATCTCTACTTCATTTCTATTGGTTTTTTCGTCTTTTTAACACATAAAACATAAATATGCAATGACACAAACTATAATTTATTCTTATGTTATTGGCTTGAACTTGACATCGGGGACCGAATGGCCTACATCTTCGGTAAGACAAATTAGAATCAAAACTATCGTAGTTCGACTCTAATCCTACAAGAGGCGATCCACACTTCTGTCTTAGACCCGAACTAAGAAAATAAAAAGACTCTTCAAATGATTTTTCCATCTAAAATGAAATGTGATCGCGAAAAGGAAAATAATTCTAGATTACTAAACTAGATTAGAAAAGAGTAAAATATACCTTCGTGAGTCTGCCTGCTTAGAAGACTCGGGAACGCTTTGCGAAGAATCCACGATGCAAGAGACTTAAAACTTTTTTAAAATGAATTATGAAGTGCTAGTTTCTCTTAAGAGATGATACACTACTTCTGGGAGAAATGATATAAAAGCTCCTACGGAGAAAAAGTCGATCGCTCAAAATGTAGGCCAAGGGCCCTTTTTATGGGATGCCAGAAATGATAAAGATGGCCACACCAATCTGTGATCTAGAGATAAGACAGATTATTTGATAAAAACCGCAGATTAACAAAAGTCAACTATTCACCAGTTTGTTAAAAAATGTCCAGTTCATCCCACAATTTTATATTATTCTTTTGAATTTCAAGACATTATCTGACCCTAATTCGGTAATTATCTCTGATTTTCTAGATGCGATGTACTAGGTTCGACAATTATTTTCATTTTTCATATAAATCAAGGATTTAATCTCTTGCATCACCAGTAATTTCTAAAATCTTTTAGACAAATCACAATCAAAATACTTGGGCTAGACTGGATTGAGCCCAATTATTGACTAGAGTGAGCTGGACAACTAGACTAAACTCCTGGACTGGACCGGACAACTTGACTAATTAATTAAATTATATTACCACGCCAAACTCCTAATAATAAACTTTGATTCATAATAAAGCCTAATATTTATTTAATTAATAATGACTACAACAATGAGGTGTCTATAGATGGGATTAATAAATCATGGGATTCTGAAATGAGGGAATTTAAAAGTACCCGATCTTTCAAAATTCCACATCCAAACACATTCTTAAAATCTTTCTTTTGATACTGATTACATTGAATAAGACATTGTCAGGGCCGGTTTGTCCGTGCTTCCCTCACTACAAGAAATGTTACATTTTAAGATTGTCATTAAATGTAACATTTCTTATAGTGAGGGAAGGGTGGACAAACCGACAGGGGTCAGGGGAGCTCGGGGGGAGAGGAGGCGGGGATGGGGGCTAATTGATAAACTTTATCATCTGTTATATTATGTTACAGATGGTGAAAATTTGCTTATAATTTTTTAATCTGGCCTGTCCATGTTGATAGTGTGGACGTTAAGATACCGCTAACAACCTAAACTTAAGCTAAGTTGTTGGCAATGAAAGTTGATCAGTTCTATATGCGTTTGCCTTTGTGTCGAGGATTAGAAAATTAAAATGCTCAGATATAGTTTTCTTTTTGTTGGGTACATCAAAACTTCTTCTTTTCAATCATAAATAAATAAAGGGATAATTGCGTAAAATACCGTTGTGGTTTATGGTAGTTGCAAAAACACCCCTTTTGTTATAAAAATTGCAAAGACCTCCATTTAGTGCTTTTTTTGTTGCAACTGTTAGAAAAGTCATCTAAATTAACGGAGCGTGCTCTTCACGCTCTTGAATAATGCGTGTAGTAAAAAGTTTATACATTAAAAAGACTAAAGTGCCCTCATCTTTTTCTCTCTCTTAAACAAATCTCAATTCCACCAAAGCCTAATCCTAGCCGCCACCCTCACCATCACCACCCCAGTTTGCCACCTGCGCCATCCACAACTGGTGCCGCCGCCACCACCCCAGTCTTGTGCGCCTAGCGGCCGCCAGCCCCGTCACCATGCGCCGCCAGTGTAAACCCTTCACAATCTCGCTTCCACTACCCCGTTTGCAACTCTCGCCACCCACAACCAGCGACACCATATGCCTCATTCAATCCCGTCGCCCACAACTGCAATACATAATCCCTTCATGGCCAATAGCCCACATGATCCCGCCACCACCATCACAGCCAATACCGCTACAACCATCAAATCCAAACCAATCGCACAACAATTCGAACCCTAATCGAACCCCCAAACTTAGATCGAACCTTAATCGAACCCCCAAACTTAGATCGAACCTTAATTGAACCCCCAAACTTAGATCATCGAACCCCCAAACTTAGATCGAACCTTAATTGAACCCCCAAACTTAGATCGAACCTTAATTGAACCCCCAAACTTAAATCGAACCCTAAACCCGCTGCGGCCACCAACAATTCGAACCCCAATCGCATAATCTCAGATCTAGGGTTTCAAACCGCAATCTACGATTGAAACCCTAAATCTGAGATTGTGCAATTCGGATAAATAATCAACATCTTGCGCTGCCGCGAGTCTCATCGATTCCCACTTGTGCTGTCGCAAGATACTCGTGGCCATTCAGGAGAAGAGAGTGTGCCATTCTCATTTATATAGAGGGGCAATTTAGACATTTTTATCATTCTGTTACGAAAATCTTACAGTGCAACACCTTTACAATTTCATGTGTCTTTATGTAATTTTTGTAACAACAAGGGTGTTTTTGTAACTACCCCAAATTACAGGGGTATTTTACGCAATTATTATCCCATAAATAAATGCTCCAAAAGACATAACTTGTGCAAGTCACATGCTGACTTGGAACCGTCTGGTTCCGGAACACTGAAAGAAACGGTGGGTATATTGATTCGTGGTGTATATATGTATACACACAAAACTATATAGATATGCGTGTCCTCCCGAATCAGAATCGGTGTAGAGATAAACGCGTATGAAGAGTCACCGCCTCGCAATTTTACGATCCCAAGTCTGACCGACGTTATCAAAATCTGCATCGTCGCCGGCGACAGGTACAGGAGAATCTGCCTCGATTTCGTTTATGGTTGATAACCGGTCCCAATCATCAAAACTAATCTCGTTAGGGTTAGTAACCAGATTCGATTTAAGAAATAAATCACAAAGTTGGTTTATTCGTTAGGCATATAATAATAGTCGATCCATATTGTTCCATGCTTATCGATTTATGCCATTTGTAGTTACTCAATTCTCAGGCTCTACTATATTGCTGTTTTACACTTTGAGTTTTGTGGTTTGTTATTTTTTTTATGTCTGTGTGCGAGCGTGTCTCATCTGTGCGAACAGCTAATCCTGGCATCAGGCTCCTCCGAATGGACTTAAGAAACGAAGCCGTGGCCTTGGGAAAGGAGTTACCGAAGGAAACGGAGGATAAGAAGCAGCAAGGGGGCTCGAGGAAAGGATCCGAGTTTGATGTTTCTGTAGCTCCGTCGTCGTTCGAAGTTATGTTGGCTTTAAGCCATGGAGTAGCTGTCCTGGCCAACATCTTGTCTAGCATCTCTGGAGATCCTAAGGCTTTGATACCTCGAAAGAAATTCGACGAGGCTCTTTCAGCGTTAAGCCGCCAAGCGGCTGTCCTGCAAAACGCTTTGACACCTAGCAAGGGAAAGGAGACAGACCCATCCATCCCTTTCCCCGAGGAAGAGAAAAGCCCCAGAGAAAAACGTGGTAAACAACCAAAAATTGCTTCTTATTAACTTGTGTAATCAATTTGTTGAAATGTAACTGTTGAACTATTTCTCTCTTTCTTTGCCTAGTTGGTTCTCCTTCTGCGGCAGTAGTTGAATCTGGATTAGATGTATACGTGTCTGAGGTAGTTCTTTTCTTTAAAAGTTTTCTAGCATTCCGAATGCAAATAATGTTTTGAGTGTTCTTGCCTGCATGCTAATAATGGTACACTGGATCTCGTCTTGATAATGCATTGTGCAAGAAAGCTTTCCATTTTGTTTCCGCAGTAACTGATTAAGTTAGAATGTTTTGTGTTTTACACTTGTAGGATGGACATTATGTGGTCCGTAAAATCGGTTCAGATTGTTACAGTGTCCACAAGGATGGTGCTGAACTTTATTACCCTAAGTGGAAGTTTAATCAGCTACGGGAGTGGCATTTACCAATAGACTTAGTAGAAAAAATCTGGCGGGTAAGCCCAGACATTGCTTTGGTGCTATTCTGCATGTATACAAATTTGGAGACCTTTGTTTGTTTCAACACCGACTAACCATGTGTGTTATCTTATATACGTGCATATAAAGGCTGAAAAGGTTGAAGTTCGTGACCTGGGTGAGGACATTTATAATGTTTGTAGAGATGGTACTCTTTGGTACGAAGATCTCCGTCTTCTGGATTTGAGGATCTCTATTCTACCGCCTTTCCTTCTAGAAGAAGTGTGGGGGAAGGGCCACCCCCAGTGCGATTTTGAGGTCTACTTCTTAGCCTAACGTATTCTGAGCTCTTGAAAGAACTTTCTATATTGATTCTTGCTAACTAGTTTTCTGTGGGCAAAGGAAATCGAGCAATATATGGCTGAATTGTCAAAGGTCAATGGCTAAACTATATTTGGTTGATTTTTGCAGCAGTTCATTCCTTAAGTAGCATATGTTTGGTGTGCTTAATAGCCTATTCTTTGTTGACATAGGCATCGGACAGCAACTGCAGGAAGACGGGTAAACTTGTAAGACTCTTTAGGGGTGGGGAAGCCCCGAGACACAACAAGGTTGTTCAGGCTGTGGCAGAGTTTGCTGTCGACGAGTATAAATTGAAAAGACACACAAACTTGTCATTCTTTGCAATTTCTAGTCTGTCCTTGCATAAAATCTCCTCGGGTTTCGAGTCCAAGTTGATTATAGAAACTGTGGATCGATTCATAAATCTTCTTACTGTCTATCGTGCGACCGTTCGTCTATCTTCATCTGAGCCAGCTGCCTTGTTAAAATTTGAACCGGGTAAGCAACCTTCTGCTTAACTTGGTAAAGCCGTGTGGTGCATGAAATATTGATGGAGTATAACACAATTTTTTAGTCCATTAAATTTTGCGCCAACAAGGCAACCTTGTTGTTTACCTCTGTTAAGGTTCTACAATGAGTTTATATATCAAAAACATTGAAAGAAAGGATTAGTATCAAGCTTAATATTGTCTAACTTGGTTCTCTTAGAACCCATAAGATGCTGGTTATTGTCATATGATACTTCTCCCAGAACCATTCCCTATTGCAGATACAAGAACGAGGGCTATGAAGCGGAAGCGTGATGCCGCATACGACTATAAGGTGTGCTTCTCTGTCTTGTATGTTGCTTCTAGTTCCTTGCATTGTTGGTAGATCCAGCATATGTCAGCTTTTGGCTATCGGATATGTAATCAAACTGTTCTTTTCACTTGATGCCGCTTCCCCACGCTGACCTTTGGCCCAGCCATGGTCTCCTCAACAAGATAGCTGTGACTTTGTGTCCTTTACCAACATTGTTTGAACGAAACTGCTAAGATCTTTAGTCTCTGACCCTGCAAAGAACAGGACATACGCTTTTGTATATCGCATCATTATGTACCCTTTTTATTGTTGTCTCTGATTTAATTGGCTTACTCCATAAATATATTATCTTCCCGTGCTTTTAGTGCGTGGACAATTTCGACCCGAATGGTTTTCCATCCTGCAACAAAGACATCCTTGATAATGATGAGTGATGATGTATTCTACCATTTTTGCTTTCTATTTTGTTGTTCTTAGTTAGCCTATGACAAAAGAATTTGGTTCAATGCCTTACTTAGGAGCCACTCTGTCGGCCCTGCTGTGGGCTTGGGTGATGGAATGTGTTTATTCTGAATGCTTTCCTGCGTTCTTTCTCTAGTTATGAATCTTGCCTTTGTTCACCCTGAAAATCGGTATCTTTGGTTGCATGTTTCGGGCTCTCTGTTTTTGGGCAACGGCAGCTCTGTTTGTTCTCTTTGGGAAGGTTTGTTATAGTTTTTCCAGGGCATCATTCATGTGGCCTTTTCTCTGTCGGGGATTTATGCGCTTTGGAGCGAAATCAGTGAATCTGGAGTTTGTTTAATCTCTCTGTGTTAGGTTGGTTTCGGCCTGCAGTTTCTCAGTGGCAAAGTAGCACAGACACGGACACTGCGTCCTACATCAACTCCGAAACCCTGAAATGCGTTTTCCCAAAATCCTGATTTCGGACAATGCAGGACACCGCCACTTTATTATATTCCATGAAGTGTATATTAGGCTTTACAAAGAGGTAAAAACTGCCATTATTGAACAGTTTAGTTGAACGAACTGATAAAGATGGGTTCTATTACAAATTATGCTAAGCTTCTGAGGTCAGTTAAAAGACATGTCAAAGTTCAGGGGAAATAGTGTGAAATTCAGATTATTTTTCTACAGGTTCTATTACAGATTATGCTAAGCTTCTGAGGTCAGTTCAAAGATATGTCAAAGTTCATGGGTAATAGTGTGAAATTCAAATTATTTTTCTCAATTAATTGGTCCAGACCCTGCGATTGCAATATTGAAAAATCTGGTGTCTTAGCCCCAGTGATAATGTTTACCCCCCTTTTAAGTTAATTGTTTTTCTGTCTTTCAGTGCATGCATACTTGCAGGAGTGTTTGTATGCCTGTGTTTCTCCTTTTAGCATCTTGCTTGTTTGTGTGCTTCACTTGGGGTTCCCTACCATTTACCAGTACAACTGGAGGACTAACCCGCTCCCCCGAAAACATCCAAATGGCTCAAGTGTTCTAACTTGTGGTTTCTCCTGGTTGTGTCTTTGGGCGTCTTGTATGTTGAATGCTTGAATGAGTTTGCGTGCTTGTAATATTTTCCTGCTTGCGTGCTTGTTGGCATCAGGGGTGGGGGGTTGTCTGCTCTGTGTTGGTTTCTGCAGCTTCGTTGTTAGTAGTCTGTTGGTAGTATTGGTGAGTACGTTTACTTAATCAGGGTTGGATTTGGTTCTAAGCTCAGCCTTCACAGTTCTCTTGCATGTTTCGAGCAGCATTGAGGCCAGTTATTATATGGTATCCGTTTTGTTTGGAAGAAGGTATTTGTGAATGTTGTTTGGTGGTGTAACGTGGCAGTGGGTGACGGCGGTGACAGCCAGAATTTGTGCTTCATTTTGCGTTAGTCGTTAGGTAGCTTGTGAGTGGTGTTCTTGTTTGAATGTTGTGTTTATACCTTTGTGACGGGTAGGGGTGTGATACGAGTTGATAGGAGGGTAGCTTTTATTACTTTGTTTACAGATAATTTGCTCGTGTTTCCATGTAGGGCTTTTAATAGGGGCAATGAAGCTATGCTTTCTACTGTCAGCCCTCAAAGCCAAGTGGAGTTACTTTTTTGTTTTTACTTTACCCTTTTATTAATAAAGTTCTAACTCACGTTAAGAGAAAAAAAAAAAAGATGCAGAAAATTGTTTTTAGAGGCTGACTCTGCTTTATCTTGTAGAAGGACATCTATGAGCTGCGTGAAAACTAGAGACTGGTCCAAGTTTACTGATAACTTTGAACGCATGATATATTTGTGGTATGTACTCTGATCCAAGTTTGATATCCAATTTCTATGATCCTATGTGGTGCACATTAAATGGCATCTGATGCTTAAATTATTTGATGTAGTTATATGATGTCCCTTTCTCTGGTCATTTTTTGTTTTGTGATGGCTGCTCACTGTTACTAAGCAAAGATCCCATAATTTTGAGGTGGCCTTCTGTTAATCAATTCTTAGAAACTCTATACAAGAGCAAAAGTACAATGCTTGTAGAAGTCTTCAGAAGAATATCTGCGACCTTGTAATTATTTGACACTCCTATATTAAAACGTACAAGCCCTCTTAAACTTGTCCTCGCAAGTGGCTAAAATTTTGTATTTTGGATGGACTAGTCACTTGTGGTGAAGCAACTTCTATGCAGATTCCAGTTTTAGAAGCATATAAAAGAAGAGTAAGCAAAGGATTATCCACACATTAGTGGAAGCGCATAATGTAGGCACTATTCACCACATAGGTTGCTGCTTAATCTGTTGTCCAGGGCCCGTAAATACCGGATTAGACTTCCGGAATATAGAAAGAGTGGTAGTTCATAAGTGAACCGTGATACAACTAGTGTTTTTGTCCGCGCGTGCCCCTTTTTGTCAATTGCTTCAAAAGTGGTATCTAAACTTGGTTGTATCAGTTTAGTGAGAACTACATTTTTTGTGAAACCCCGACCAACTTCGTGTGAGTGTGGAAAATGAATTTCTGTAACGGTGATTGTTATTAGTGGCAAATGTTTTGAAAAAGGGACATTGTTCGAACTCTTTTAACTGAGTAGTGTTTTTGTTAAAACCTAATGTTTGAAGTGATGTGGTTGGACGCGGATAACGTTTATAGTGCTTTTTGTCCGATTATGTGGGTGGGCCCCCCCGCAAGGGGATAGTGTATTACACTGTAGAGTTTGACTTGTACGTTGGTAGGCTGGTTCAACATTGCACATGAGCCAGAAGTGGATTTTGTGTTTGCTAGTGGGATTCAGCTGGTACGGTTGAATATGATTAACCGACTAAAATATGTTTTGTTTGATTGCAAGTGTATGTTTGAAAGAATGCGTGACAATTTTGAAAAGTGCTTCCATGAATTGTTTTCATTATCTTACGTGAACTGAGTTGGTCTGACATGTTTGGTCTAGTTAGTTGGATCAATAGTTTCTTGCTCAGCACGTTAACGCTCACTTGTCATTTTTTCTTTCAGGTTTGAAAGTGACTGTAAATATAAAAAGTGACCGTTACGTTACGTAGTGAGCAGTGATGGGATAATTGAGGAGCTTTTGGTGGTTTTTGCTGAAACGTTTAGTTTAATGTTGTATATGGTTAGGGACGGAGATAATGTTAAAATGGGAATGTTACTTCCAAATGTTTTGGGTGTTGATTTAGTTTTCGTTGCTAGTATTATTTGATTTTAGCACCTGAGGCCTAACAATGGTGATGAGATATGTCAACTGGGCTTGCAGCTGGTCATCCTTGAGTCATTGGGTTCTGGGTTTGGGTGTGACATAAACTATAAAACTCAAATAGGTTCACAAATTGAAGGAAGAAGTACCAAACAACTTCTTGTAGGCGTACGCTGATCGATGAAGAAAGTGAACTTTAAATAGGAGAATAGCATTACAAAGTGATCTTTTTCTTTTTTGGTAAATAGGAGAACAGCATTGACATTTTACATCACACAAAATATAGTAACGATTAACAGGAGCATGTTCAAGTTTGGGCTCGTGTTCATTACTCTTTCAAAATTTGATGTTTGAACTCAATTCGAGTTGGTTTCATGAAAACTTGGGATTGATGCTCTGATCCCAGATCTGACTGGAGATTCAGAACAGTACCTCGTTGGCACGATGTGCGTGGGATAGAGGGAGGGTGAATTTCTTTCTGGAGGCATTACAGACACTGGAGAGTACATGTGCGCCTCTTAAATTGGGGAGGGGAAGGGAGGAGGAGCCAAGAAGGAGAGGCAAAGTGGTTGAAAGGTTATTAGGTTTAGGCTTTTAGATTAGGATTTTTCAGATGGAAAGAGGAGAGTTGGCCCTCATACTTTGGGCTGTTTGGTTGCATATGGAGTAATGGGCTTGAGCTGCGTGTAGAAAATGTTTAAATTTAGTATTGGGCTCGGATTTTATGTGACTGAGTTTAGGGCCTTTAAACATGAATCGTAAACATATTGTTAAAATTTTATTTTATGCTATAAAAATAAAAATAAAAGTATAATTTATTACTTGGACAAGTTGTTCACAAATACATTTAAGAATACTTTTATATGTTCTTGCTTGGCTCGTTTTATAAACGAGTTCTAAAAAGTTATTCATGTTCACTTCTATTAAATGAACAAATATAAACGAGCTCTGGAGGGAACGAACCACAAGAGTCACAATGTCCCATGACTTTCAAAAAATTAAGATATCTACAAAATACAATACAAGCTAGACGAACACAAGAGTCACAATGTCCCATGACTTTCAAAAAATTAAGATATCTACAAAATACAATACAAGCTAGACGAAAAGGCGTAATCTTAATTTGTGAAAACTGTTATGAATCTAGCTTTGTATAGTATTTGTTTTAGATAACGCCTTTTTTGTCTAGCTTTGTATTGCATTGTTTTTAGATCCCTTTACGTCATAATGTCGTGCACCCAATCCTCGTAAACAATAATCCGTGTATGGGATGCGAAAGCTGTTAGGAATCTAGCTTCCTTCAGCAGAGATGCCTTGGCCCTATCTACATCAGCAAAAATCACAGAAAATAGTGCCCGCAGTATCTGCTGCGATATCGTCAATATCCGACATTCGGGAAGGAAGGAAATTTGAGTCGGTCAGCACACTCATATGAAGTAAATTCTTCGTAGGGTGCAAGTTGTAAGTTTTAAGTTCTCAGTTCTACCGTAGATGTCTTTGATAAGGTTAATACGGAACTGCATCAAAAAATTTAACCCGTCATGCATCGTAATCCAATGCCTACTGTTTGTGTTTCGTTATTAAAACAAACAAACATGCACAAGAGCAAGGGTTCGGCATGGTCAAGATTGCAAATTTCTGCGTGGGATTGAATAAGGATGGGCAAAGTGAAACGAATAGCATGAGGTGGCCATACTTATCAATCTTTTTGAGTCTTTTTGTCCCCATATTTGGTTATTTTAGAGTGTAGGATGAAATATTCAAAGTTAGGCTCTTTATTTGTTGGATGAACACCAACGGGTTAAAGGGAGTTTGTCTGAAAATGAGGTTATTCCAGTGTGTCCAAATACACTGAAGCATGAAAGAGGTATATAAAGATGTCAAGAGGAATTTGGTGTTGTGCTGGTGTAGAAATCCAGGCAATAAGCCTCTCTTTAGATGACGCCCCTACTTTGGCATATCCTATGCCAATAGGTGCGCCAAACCAAATTTGCCGAAGACAAGCACATCTAATGAACAGGTGATAGCATTCGGCTGTTCTTGACACCAAGGGCACATGTCAAAATTCGTTAGATGGATTTCTTTTTAATGTGGTAAGAAGTAGTAAACGATCCCAGACAGCTATCCACATAAGGTATAAGATTTTAATAGCAACACGTATGGACCATAGGGATCTCCAAGATGCCGAATTAAGGGCAAGAAAGGTTCACGAGTCTCTGTTGGCTTATTTTCAAATTTTTTTTTTTATGATGTAGCAGCTCAAAGGCAAATGGAACTGTCAATTTCCCGAATTCAGTGGCTTTTCAAACTTGCTGATCAGCCAGTGGGTGGCCAGAAATATGTATGGCGAGGGTCTTCGGCACAAGTTCTAGGGAGAAGAGTACTTTTACCAGGGGAAAAGTTCGGGCGGTGTAAACCTGGGTTAAACGGCCAAGGGTCCGGGCCTACTTTTCCCTAAAAGCCTAGCCCGGCCCGTTTCAGGCCCAAGCCCAGCCCGTTATGTAGCCCAAGCCCACCCTTTCCCGGCCCACTAACTTTCAAAAATTTTCAATTTCCCTCCTTCCCCTGTAGGTCCCTAAATACATCCGGGGGGTTGCCCTTGGCATTGAATTAAACTATCTATATATATGATATGTGAAAAATGAAAACATAGAAGCCTTTATGTTCGTAAACATGATACTCATCTAATAAACAAGCTTTGAAATATTGTTCGTGTTCTGTTTGCATATGAAGTGAACTAGCTTGAATGAGCTCTTAGCCAACTAAATGACGAGTTTTTCATGAACGGTTTGGTTCGCTTATAGCCCCAAAGTTTGGGGCCCAAACTAGGATATCGCACGGAGCCCTAGTTGTGGACATCGCTTGGATCCCAACGTTGAGAGCAGTGGTACTAGAAGCCGCTGGTATATATGCGTTCTGCAATTGTGCGTTCCAAAATGCACCGCTGGCAATCTCGAATCGTGAATTTTAGCATTCCCAGTGAGTATTTGATAGGTGCAGGTAGGTGAGAATTAAAAGGTCCTGCAGACTTCAGGAGAGTTACTTATTAATTGACCACGGTTTCAAGAAGACAACTGGCGTATAATAATTTTAAAAGGATGTCTCCCGATCATAATTGATTACAAAATACAGATTACGGATTAACTATTTTTCTTCAAGCGTAATTACCGTAGATTAATTCATTAACCAAGGGTTGACCAAGGATGTGGATCCTCTGCTGTGGCTAGAGCTACAGCAGGGTGCGGTTGGAAAAATCATGGCTGTCCATCTAGATCTAAAGGATCTGAAAGAGCCACGTCAGCAGGTACCCAAAACGCGCTGCTTAGTAATGACGGAGCAGAACCCATTCTGTTACCACCTCTCAAGATCTAATTTTCTTTCTTCTGACTTTGATCCTCGATGGCTCAGTTGAAAATTTTTCAGTAATTGTCATCATCAGGCGCTAAAGAACCATCACAAAGATGCTAGCCGCCACAAGAGTCATTCATTCTGATGACTAGAACTTACCAAATCAACCACCAGAAATGATTTTGCCTTAATTTCTTCCTTGTGGACAAACTTCAAATCTCTTCATTGTGAATTTGAAATCACTGATTAAATGCAGATTGGAGGATCTTTTGATCTTGATCTTTGGTCGTTGCTCACACACGGAGATCGTAACTTGAAATAACTAATCCAATGTTGAATGAAGGTACTTTTCATATGGACATCTTTTGTCATTGCCTGCACACATAGATCATAACTTTCTCTGCCTTTGATCAGGATAGTATTCAAATTGAGGTCATTGTCGCAGATTGAAGGTGCTCCCATGGCACATTAAAAGCAAAAGGGGAGGAGCGAGAGATAGGAGAGAGTGAAGAAAGCAAAGAGGTAGCCTCTCCTGACACTGTTACTCTGGATTCTAGTCTTTTTGGCATCTTTTATCTGCTCCATGACGTGGCTTTTTCACAGCCTTTGGATCGAGATGGACGGCCATGATTTTCCCTACAGCATCTCTGCTGTAGCCCTAGCTACAACAGAGGATCCACAAAACCAAACACTTCAATTTCACTACTGCCAACAAAATTTGAAGAGGGATTTTCTTACTTTTAAAAGGACTCAAAACTCTCCAAATGAAAAACGTTATCTAGACCATATATAAAAAGCAAAAATTCATTTGACTGTATATATTAAGTGAATATCCTTGTTTATGTATGAAGCCCCTAGGAATAAAGCAATAGCCACACATAAAAGTGTTCACTAAGAATGTTCCTAGTTCTGAACCTTTGTCGTTACGATTTGTTGGTCCGAATACTCCTACCTCTGTTGTACCATGTTCCATAATAAGTGGTCCTTCCCATTCTCATTCCCCTTCCATGCACCAGAATCTTCTACTTCCGAGGTTATAATGGTTTAGATCTGATAGAAGAGGTGAAACGAAAGATAATTATATTAGAGAGTATTAAAGAGCATTATGAAACTGAGTACAATGAGGCATTTATATAGGTAAGAGAAAACTATCCTACTAAAAACAGAAAAGGGAATCCTACAGAAGTTAAGAGAACTCTAGAATAATCTATACATAGAACATAGGGAAAATGTAATTTTCATATTAATATATATAATCTAACATCCCCCCTCAAACTCAAGTTGGTAGAGAACAAACAAGCTTCAGTTTGGAGGCTAAGTCTGAGATCCAAGTTGAGATGAATTTCATGTGTAGATGCAAGAACAGAGCAAGAGTCCCGGGGCGAAGTCCAACAACCATCAAGGTCTTGGGGTGAGGTCCGGCGACTAAGAACAAATCAGGAGTCCCAGGGCGAAGTCTGACGACCATAAAGTCTCGGGGTGAGATCCGACGACTAAGAACAAGGCAGGAGGCCCAAGGTGAGGTCCGACGACCATAAAGTCTTGGGGTGAGATCCGGCGACTAAGAACAAGGCAGGAGTCCCAAGGTGAAGTCTGACTACCATAAAGGTCTCGAGGTAAGGTCCGGCAACTAAGAAGAAGACAGAGTCCCGGGGTGAGGTCAGACGACCATAAAGGTCTCGGGGTGAGGTCCGGCGACTGAGAAGAAGACAGGAGTCCCGGGGTGAGGTCCGACGACCATAAAGGTCTCGGGGTGAGGTCCGGCGATTGATAAGAAGACAGGAGTCCCGGGGTGAGGTCCGACGACCATAAAGGTCTCAGGGTGAGGTCCGGCGACTAAGAACAAGGTAGGAGTCCCGGGTCAGGTCCGACGACCAAAAAAGGTCTCGGGGTGAGGTCCGACAATGTAGGAGTCTAAGAAAGAGGTCTGCAAACTAAGGTAACTGAAGCAGAATTTTTTTTTGAACCAAAGAGATATGCTAGAATTGATGAACAAAAGTACTTGAGTTGGCCGGGCGAACAACAGAAGGCCGTTCACTCCGCCGTTCGCCGGAGTTTGCGAAAAAAGTTGAAAGACTCTCAAACCGGCGGATCGTATGGCTCTGATACCATGGTAGAAAAGGTTGAAGGGAAAGATAATTATATTAGAGAGCATTAAAGAGTATTGATAAAACTGAGTACAATGAGGCCTTTATATAGGTAAGAGAAAACTATCCTACTAGAAACAAAAAAGAGAATCCTACAGAAGTTAGGATAAATCTAGAATAATCTAGACATAGAACATATGAAAAATGTAATTGCCATATTAATATATATAATCTAACAAGATCATCTGTTCCCTACCCTTTATGGCCTTTGCGACAGGATTCTCGGCACCTTTTTAAATTGCTCACGATGCTTACGCCACAGTCGTCTCTCTAACTTGGCAACAACGGGAAGCTTTGTATAATTCAAAGACACAGCACATATTCTCATGACTGTATAATAGTTGAGGATGACCCTAACTTGCCTGCCTGGAACACCTGTGTTAGCCTGGAGCTACCTTTTGCCTATCATGGCTACTAACTCTTGCAAAACATTTGTTCTTACCCCTGTCTAAGTCGGGCATGAGAGAGGTCTTTCCCTATCAGCGGCCTTTCATTCCAAGCATCACGCCCCGGTTCCCTAGGCCGTCGTGTTTGGGGGCTCGAGTGTTGGTATCACCTGTGTGGAAC